>VKOC01046813.1:0-56064 GCA_009364415.1 Spea multiplicata | reverse complement strand
ACCGCTCCAAAGGCAGCAGGGTGAAAATATCGACATATTCACCCTTCCATATCTTTTCTTTTACCTCCTGCTTGAGATGGGCCCCCAAAGGGCCCTCGAAGCAAACATAAACTTCCCCTTTCGCCGTGTCAGAAGGGCGAGCCAAATCCCCTGCCTCCTTTGCACCGGCCGCAGCCGTAGGGGCCACAACTGCAGAAGAGCCCGCGCCGGCACCCCCTTCCCCCACAGCAGCCGAACCTAAAGAAGAGCCAGGGACAGACGGCACGTCACTGGCGCGAGCCACACCACTCTCCCAAACGGAAGCCGGGGACGCGCTCCCAAGCGCAGCAGACGGAACAGCCGGGAACTTGTCAAATATTGCTTTAAAAGCTGCAACCAGAGATCCCCAATCCCCAGGCGGAGCCACCGGACCCTGTGCAACCGCCCCAGCCACATGCGCAACGGACAGCTGAGAAGCCTGAGACAACCCTGCGGGACCAGTATCCCCTGTGGACTCACCGAGCTGGCCTTGAGATCCGTGCACAGCCGTTCCAGACGCACTCACATCGCCAGCAGCAGGTGTAGTGAAGAGAGCAGGAGTAGCTGACAACCGTTGAGAAGATCGCGCCCTGCTACGCCGTCTGGAACCGCTGCCAGCATCGCCGCGATCCCGGGACAAGCGGTCGCCCGTCCGAGAACGGGGGGTGGAACCCCGCCGAGAGCGAGACCGCCGTGAAGGGGGGGGGGAGGGGGACCGACCCCGCGCCCTGCCCCGGACCCGACTAGACGCCGCGGCAGAAGAAAGCGATCCCCGAGACGGGGACCGCCGTTGCGGTACCTCCTCCGGCCGGTCACTCCCCCGCCGGCTGCTGGTAGAAGCTGCCTCCAGCCGCCCCCGGAACACAGGCGCCGGCGAAGCCGAACGCCGACGACGTCTGCCGTCCCGCCGTCCCTCCGACTCGCTGGCACGACGCCAGCCACGTGACGCCTCCTCAACCGCCGACTCGCGCGCCTCAGATGCGGCCTGCTCACCACTCCCCGCGGCTGCCGACGGCCGGGAACGAAGTCGTCTGCTCGGGCCAGCCGACACCTCCGGACTCAGCCTCACCGGCGGACGAGTCCTCCGCGTCCTCGTGGACCTCTCCAGCGGCACCACCGGATCCTGCGTTGCTCCCGCCGATCGCCGAGCCGTCTCCTCCGCCAGCTGGGCCAAACGCTCCTCGATCCAGGATGTCCCGAACTCCACCGCCGAATCTCGGACCCGAGACAGCAGCCCGTCCAGGTCAGCCATAGCACTGAAAAAGAAAGCAGGTAAGAGTAAAAAATAGCCTCTTTTTTTTTTTTTTTTTTTAAAAGGAAAAGAAAAACTTCTTCACTGCTTCCAAAATTTTAAAAAGTGGAAGGCCACGACCCCTGGCCTTCCTTAAATAGCCAAGTGGCCACACGCCCACTTGATTAGCCTAGGGCCAATCTGAGGTCAAGCCTGACCCCTACAATAATCAAGGCCGGATCATGGGGCCCCTCCTGCTATTTTGGTGTCTCCGGGGCCTACTATATAAACAAAAATAAACCCTTGCTCATCTGAGCACTAACTTAACATAGGATTGTGTTTCCTCTCTAGGTTGGGGTGGCTTCCCCACCTTCCAACAAAACACTCCAAACAAACAAAATAAATCCAGCAAGGCTTTTTGTCCAGCAGCTCTCTTGGCTGGGAATAAGGAGAGAGTGAATAGCACCAAGCTGAGCCTTTTAAACCCTCCTGATTAAACCAGGTAAGCTGTACTTAGTCACCTGTAAATCCTGGTCTAGATTTTAAAACTGTTGGAGCACCAGCTCACCTTGCTCTTCTGGATACTCCACCCCAGGGACCCATTACACAATTTACAGATCACATTCCTATAGTGTAGTTTTTATTGTGCTTCTCTTTCCCTCTGGCTTTAATTTTACACATAAGGGCACACAAAAGTAGGGCGTATATACCGCCCATCCACTACTGTACCTTTCTGTCACAATATGAATAGTTTCAATGGATGTACAGTACTTATGGGCACAGCCATTAATACACAGTAAAAGTTACAGATAAACAGTACAGAGCAAGACAAAACTGTACAGCACAACAATACAGACATGATGATCAAAACATACAGTTTACCATACAGTGGAAGTCATAGCGGCACAACAGTACCCATTGACAATTGTTCAACAATACGAGAATAGTCTTATACATAAAGGTACAAATTAAGATTGTAACTGAACTGATAATAAGGTCAACCAGTGAATATAAAGATGCGTGCCGCATCGCGGCCAATCAGTCATATAGCACAAATGTGTGTGTTGTGAAAAAGAATTAGTGTGTGTAAGATATCCCAGAATGTTATATCAGAGGACTACATAAAACCCCAGAGTTGGGTCTCCAGAACTGTACACAATACTCTACGTGTGACGAGAGATCTGAAAAGTGACAGTACCTATCAGAAGCCATGGGGGTTTGAATCAGCTACCCTGTGTATGGTAGGTACTACAATTAACCTTTACGCCATCAGGTAGCTTTTGGGTCGCTGCACTCTCTGCCTTCCCATGGACATAAGATCCACCTCCTGTCCCACCTGTTTCCTGTAGTCAATGGCCTATATAACCTAGGCATTCTCTTAGCTTGCATGCAAGGGCAGTGTAGTTCCTGGTCCTGTTTGTTGATTCTATGGATTCCTGTAACATAGCTGATTCTCTGATTTTGCCCCTGGCATGGACTCTGACAATGATTCTGGATTGCCCTTTGTACTACAGCCATTGGCGTGATACTTTGATTACCTGTTTGAATTTTCCTTTGGTGCAATACCATTGCCCGTTCCACAGACTGTGCTGCTGTCTATCCATTCCACAGACTTTGTTGCCATCTGCTCATTCCACAGACTACCTGTTCTTACCAGTTTGTCTACGGCTACAGCAGACAGCCATGTGCATCTGCACATCATCACTTGTTTGCCTCAAACTAAGTTATGAGCCTGATCCAGCCCCTGCACAGGGAATCCTATCTGACATGGCACCCACGACCTTAAAATAACCACCTCTCTATTTCTGCTACTAATGTCCCTTGCTATACAACCCAGCACCCTGCAGGAATGACTTCATGGGGTTTAGCATAATATACCCATGTAAAATTTACATATAAATTTAATGATAACAAGGGAGAAATCCAAGCTCAAAGATGCTGGCAGTCTTACTGGGTGGAAACCTGATGGGCTTGTGTCCACTGCTCCCTTTTATCCCCCTTCTATATTTTGAAGTAGCTAAGGTAGAGTGCTGGAGACCATGAATCATGGTTATTCAACAATACAGTGAAAACATTTCATATCACAGATTAAATTATACAATATGACAGGCCCATCATAAGTCATACATCTTTCTAGAAAGTTACATTTTTTTTTAGAGTTTTTGAATTAAATCCTTAAGAAAAAAAGCTATTACTTTCACCGTTAAAGTGGTCCCACCGCTGTTTTGCTGGCTAACAGTAATTTTGTTTGTAGTGAACATACCTGGCAACTCTGCGTTACTCTTATTTCTCTGGTACTTACCAACTCCCCACCCAAATCCCACTCCCACTCCCACTCCATGGCTAGCCCTGTCCCTCGTGTGGCTAACCATACCAGGTGATCATATCCTATCAAATGCGTTACAAGGTCATAAACACTGATAGGTTATTGCTTCATTAGCTAAAATCACTCTTTGTAGGGTTGGATTTATAAGATTAAGCTACCAGTGGAATTTCTAAATTAAAAGATCTGCTCTAGTTTATTTGTATAGCATATTAGGGATCTCAATTAAAAGACTTTTGAACGGTTTCCTGCAAATTAGGTATACGGTGATAGAATGTAGGTGTCCACTGGTCAGTTTTTCCCACCTCAGCTGTGAATCAGCTGCTTCATGTTTGCTTTCCTGGTGCCGTGTACCTAGTCACAGTTTTTCTTTATGGATATACCGGTACTTCTGCAGTCACCTTCCCTATAATTTTAACATTTAGCTGAGCTCCTGAGATGTTCATATTTTGGGTTATTTTTAACCCAGTCCTGTTGCATTTCCACAACACTTTGTGATAAGGGGACTGAGGGGAAATAAAAGGGTGAGGAATTATAAAAAGTAGGAAAAAGGCAGGCATATGGATAGTTTTTGAGATGTAACAATTCTGCATTGTTTGTGGACTTAGATGGGTGCAAATTGCCTGACTCCCCTGTTACTATCCAAGACAACAGAGAACACGTGAGATGACAGTATATGTCTCATTTATAGCTTTAATACTGTAGTTAAACTCATTAAGAAGGCTGCGGGTCAGCATTAATTTAGCAATTAGCTAAATTTCCTGCACAGGCTTAGAGATGTAGTCCAGGTCTGTGAGGATGTGCAGAATATAAACCCATTACAGGAGAGATACATGAAACATTGACATAATTTGTTATAGTAAGCAGTATAAGATCAGAGAATGTCAATATATTTTATAAGAGAAGGGAACATAGAATTTATGTATTCCCAAGGCTAGCTGATGACAGTATCATGCCAGAGTGTCACCTATTTTAAGATGACTACAAAAAGCCTTAGTGGAACATACAAAAAAGGAGAACAATTCAATCTCCAATATGCGGGTAGACACTTCTGGGCCTTTGTGTACATAAAATGACAAAAAGAATGATAGAATCTATCAGTGCAGGAAACAATGCAATGCAATGCAACAAACTAATTTAAACAGTCTTGACACAAATTCAACTGTCTTGAGGAACAACTTATAGTCAAGGGCTAAACATGGTACAGTATATACATTAATGTTCTTTAACCCATGGATATTACACTGTTGATTTATATTTTACTTTATCATATTTATTCGATCGATCGACCTATCGATCTATTGTGTTGTATGCCCTTGGAGTGATTTACCAGGTTTGCTTGCTATGGTCTCAGGTGACAAAAAGCCTCAACTGAACTTTACCATACACACACGATAAATATGCCACCCAAATAATATATATTGCCACATATATTCTGTTTATGACAGCCATCTCTAGGATTCCTGGCATATTAGGTAAACTATGTTTCAGGTACAGTACTCTTGCTAGCCATATTTATTTACATTTAAACTACAACTTTAACCACCAAGTCCATCCATGTCTATTGAAAATGTTTGGTGAAGGCAGAGTGCATTATGAACACAGAAGCTGACATATGTTTTTATCTGTTAATGTGCTGGTGAGTTAGCTAGCAAAACATATAGGGGAAATGTTTTTTTTTGGCTGAAATGGACTGCGTCATTTAAAAATTCACAGCTGATACGTCTGCCTTAAGACTGAATCAGCATAAGGAAAAGTTGCATATAAATGGAGTAGGCACACATTAATATATATCCTCTTTCACACAGTCCCTTTGCCCTTTACTTCATCAAGGAGCGTCAAAACGGTGTGTAATGGCGCTTGCTACACGCGGCAACAAAAGGACGAATCCTAACAAATTTCAGCACTTTTGGAATTCGCTTTGTCATTTTCGCCAGGAAAATTCTCTTTAACAAAAACAAGTTGATACAAATCCGAATGCACGTGTCTATTGTACAGTGCTCCAATCATACAGAATATCTTAAGAGGCACTATCTTGGCAAGATAGACTAACTGAGTCATACCTGCTTTTACTATAGGGCAAAGCATAGAATTAGAATAATCTAGTAATTTTAGCAATGTTACATAGAAATATAGTCAAGTGTCATATAGGCAGTCAATAGAAAACACTGATAAGTAATGACTGACTGGCAGCCTTATTGCATAAGATATAAGGTACAATTGTCTCTCAGTCCATTTAGCATTTTCCTGATGCATTTGATGGTGAACCTGGACATGCTCACATGGACCTATTGAGTGTGGAAAAAACCAAATCATGAAATAGAAATTATTAAAATGTTGCATATGACAATTACATGTTGAGATAGAAGCCCCAAAATCGCTGGCATTATAATAGGCCATGACCTCCTATCCTTTATCTCAACTGAATCACGTGTTTCTTTTAATTTACCCCAGGACAGGTTACATAACAGCATATTTCTTCCGCCTTTTGAAAAAACTCAAAGTATATAAACATATTTTGTCTGTAGAAGTTCTTGAAACCGCTACTTCGTGACTCATTCTCTTTACACACAAACTATAGAAGATTTTTCATTTTGCAAAGTGTCAGTCATTTCTTATACCCTGCAGTTTTACCTTATTAGATGACAAATGTATCTATAGGTTTTAGTCTTGATATAATGATTTCCTAAAAATGGAAGCATTGAATCTATTGTAAGGTGAAAGGTATATTCTCTAATTGCATGAACTCTATGAACCCTTAAATCTAAAATCTTTTCTTAGAATTATTTATTTTATAGCATGTAAATGCTAATGCACAAAGTACAGTTAAAGTTCCCTGTTGGAACCATTTGTGTTAAATAAGTGAAACATCTCACATCCTTATTAGTTGTTTCCAGTGCCACCGTAAGAAATCTTGGGACCCAGTACAGTCATGAAGCCTGGGCCCCAGGGCCGAACTGGGCCAGTCGCTCCGTGGGCCGGTCCGTGGCAGACTAACCTTCAAAACATCCGCTGAGTGGCTGCGAGCAGGATTGAAAACGGCACCCAGGCCGCCTCCTCCCACCGCCGGCGCCTAATGAAGTTAAGGGGCCGGCCTACACACACTTCATCCCAAGTCTTAAAAGGGGTGGGACGAAGAGCTGAGGCCCGGCCATTGGGCAGCACTGCTACTCTGTCCCATGATATGCCTTTTAACCCCTATATGCCCGAGTGGCATATAGGGAGTCAAAAGGCATTTCTGAAGGCAGAGTGGCATAAAGGGGGTTAAAAGGCATATCATGGGGCAGAGTCGCATATCAGGGAGGCAAAATGGCATATAGGGGGTATAAGGCATTTCTGGAGGCAGAGTGGCAAGCCTGGGGCAGATGTGCATAACTGGGGGGGCAGGTTGGCAAATAAAAGGAAATAAAAACAAAAAAAATAGTTTACATTAATTAATAAAGAAATAAAAGTTTCTTACAAGAATATTGTGAAGAATAATGCAATCACTGTTTTGTTCCACTGAATAAAATGGAACTTTTTTATCTAAAAATGTTTGCAGTAGCAAATGTTTTTATTCCATTATGTCTAATGTATTTCATTTATTAGGGCCTTTTAACACCTTTGCTTTCTGGCATTTTAATACAGATAATGTGATAAAAAGAATGTTTTATAGTTATTTGTATGGCAAATAGTGTGACTCGGGAACGTATAAGGGGTGCGTGTGGGTATAAGAGCTCGACTGCAAGATAAACTATATGGGGCTGGTCTCCAAATGTTTCCAGGGCTGCTTTTCAGTCCCAGTCCGGCCCTGCTGGGCCCCCATGCCCCTTCCATCTGCCTTCCCCAATATCCATCCTGTTGTCCAGCCAATTGCTATACCTATGATCCACCCATCACTCTGCCTTATGATCCTCCCTTAAGTACACTTTATGAGAGCAAGGGTGTGCGTTTGCGAGAGACTGAGTTTGTGTGTTAGTAGGTATGCATGTTAGTTATTGGGGTACGGGGAATACTGCACCCAGGTGGCCCTAACCCTAGGCTAGGTTGCATAAACACATACATTTGTTCTCCTGCTCTTACTCTCAATCTCCTAAGTGCCATTAACACTAGGCTCACCCTTGACACTGCAACACCACAAGCTGACATCCACTCACAGATACTAACACCGAATTCTAATAGATACACACTCATGTTAACATCATACACTAACATACACTTGCATACACTAACATAATACAGTAATAAACACACATATAAGACCATATATATATAAAATATACACACTGGCTCTAGCACTTTACATACACTCTAACGTTAAAACTACAGTACAGTATAGTACACATACATACACTTTACTTCCCCTTCATCTTACTCTTTTCTTGCAGAGACTTGTCTCCAGCTGCCATGCTGTTGCCTCTCTACTACATGGTCACATGTAACATGTCTTACGTGACCCTGCTGGGCGCCTGAGTTTCCACTCCCACCGCTTTAGTGCACCCCTGCCGCTAAGCAATGGGACCCAATCTACATGCATTTTCAGGTGAGAGAGCAAGTAGGTCTGGTATCTCTGATTGGCTGGTCCTGATGCTCAGGCCAGACTTGGCATATGTCCACATCAACTTTTCCATGGGCACACCTCCATTATCTTAACACCAACTGATGTTACACAGTAGAATAGTAATTTAGGTTGAAAAAAAGACCTAAGTCCATCAAGATAAACCTTTCTACCCAACCTTCCTGCTTTCGATCCAAAAGAAGGCAATAAAGCTATTTTTTTAGATTTTGCCACTTAGGGAAAAAAATAATCTGTGAACCAAAAACGCAATCACATTGCTCCTTGGATCAAGAGGCTTTGAAATATAAATGTTTATTCTACCATGTTGCAGTGCAACCTGCTGAAGACTGGGCAGACTGGATGGCCTTAATGGTTCTTATCTGCCGTCAATTTCTATGTTTCTATGAGTACTGAATAGGTTATTGCATAGAATTTGAGGTATTGCTAGTGAAGAGGTCTTTGCAAGGAGCTGTACACCTCTATTTCATTGTATCTCCAGGCATGAAGCTCCACCAATAGTTGGCCTGCAGGAGGGGCTGTGGAGAAGGAATGACTGGGTTTGGGGACACTTGAGGAAGTCTTGCCCAAGGCCTTATTATTTAATAAAGAAGATGTGTTACCTGGAATAATACATTGTGATTTGATCTCCTCTTCAAGCACATCATAGACAACACTTACAGTAATGCAGTTACACAGGCTGCATTATCATTAAAGAAGATCCAGATGTGCACAGGGTAAAATAGTTTTATACCTAGGAACTACCAGATCACGAGTCTTCAATTAACATTAATATCCCTGATATGCCTTATACCCTCCTACATGCCACTCTGCCAAATGATATGCCTTTTAACCCCCTATATGCCACTCTGCCCCATGATATGCATTTGAACCCCTTTATGCCACTCTATAATGGTTCTATAATGTTGTACTATTTAATATGAGGCTCCCAGTTGGGTTTTTCATACTAGCATTTCACAAATGAAATCAGTTTTTTCTAATGATAACCAGAAACATTTGATTGCCACAATTAGTGAGTTGATAATATTTGACATGGAATGTTAAAAGGCTACTATTTGAAGATATTAATGTTAATTGAAGACTCATGATCTGGTAGTTCCTAGGTATAAAACTGTTGTTTACTCATCAAATTATCAAGTTAGCCACTTGCCTCATTTGTGTGAATCTATTCTCTTCATTATTGGATATTAATTCTATTCTATTCTACTTTCATATTACATTTCCCTCTTTACAATTGGCCCAGTGTCTGGCTTGCCTCCTGAACCATGAGTTTATGTCCCATAAATACCTTTGTTTCACACCTGGCTTGTCTACTGGACTTTGCGCACATCTTCTGTCCTCGCACCCTGCTATTGCCTACTGTGAGTGGCACTTCTTCAAATGGTCATATGAGTGTGCTAAAATCTTGGAGGGGGAGCAAGTGTCCCCTTTTGCTAACTTAGCTAAATATTTAGTTCACAATAATTATTAAAAGGAAAACATCTCACTGTGTTCACTGGGATGTGGTTGTTTAAACCAGTGGTGACCTTTATCCAGTTCCTACCTGCTCAATTTCCCAGTTCCTTCTACATATAAATAACCTTAGATAAAGCTGAAATATTCCTCATGGTTTGTCGGTGACATAAAACACTGGTATCAGTGTTCCAATCAGGAACCTTTTTGTTAATATACTTATCTGTAATAAAGTATCCATTTACATTTGCTCAACATTATCACTAATTAAATACGGTACTAATCTTTTAAACTAGCTTTATGGAAAGACTGTACATTTAGCTCCTTGGTACTGCTTCTTCATATATAAGTTTACTTTTTTTTGACAGCAGCTTGGCATGGCTGTATGAGTTACAGTTTTTATTAAGTTTTTGTTCCTGGGACTTTATGATTTCTGCTACTAATATTTAACGGGGAACATAGATTTGCGATGACTTGCTGTTCCATTTAAGTTTATTGCTGTATTAATATTTTGTATGTTGTGACATTAGTGGATATTCTGTCTTGAATGAAAGTATATAGTATATATATATATATATATATATATATATAATATATATAATTTTTAAACTTCAGATGGGTACAAATATAACTGAGATTTATTATCACACTGCATTGATTTTGAATCATAAAAAATCAACTCAGCCCTTCTTACAGGGCAAACTCACTGTAGCTGACATGAAACTCAATTTGTTATGGTATCTAAACATTTTTTGTAAGAGGAGACGTGAAAAAATAGGGTACTTCCCTTTTGCCGGATATACAGCTGCAACCTTGAACAACACTCCCCAGGTGTTGAAATTCTTAATTGGATTCTGCTTAGGTGCGCTCGTATAGGTCGGTTCCAAGTAATATTTATAAGAGAACAAACAATTGATAGTGTAGAAGTCAATGTGACACCTTATATCTTTAAAAAGCTCTCATTACACTCACAATATATCTGTGATGTTCTGGACCTTCAAGATCTGTATGTATCTTACATGTAAGGAAACACAAACAGGAGACAACCATAGGGTGGTAATTTCACATAAAGAAAATCAAAGACGGGTGAGATGCACTTACACTTAAGACCACTGATGAGACGGACCTATTACTGTTTCAAATGTTGAAACAGTATTCATTTCCCTTCTTCTGTTTTTTTGTAAAATTCTTTTAAAATAATAAACATCAATTACTCTCTCTCTTATGCTACAGTAAATTAATAAACCTTAGCAGATCTTTAAATTTAAGATGTAATCACCCAAACTTCTAAGAAGCTTCTTCACCTTCTATGGCAACTATCAGTGTCAGCTTTTGTGACAAGTATGTCAAGCAAAAAACGGTATTCAGAGAATTATTTATTTGAAATGGGAACTAGGAATGAGTTCCCCATGTTACAAAGGAGTTAAATTAAAAAGAGTAGGTGTGGCAGCACCTTTAAGTATTCACTGAAACATTATGAATGAGGCATTTTTTTAACAAAAATAAATCATTATTTTGAGCATCCGACTTAAAAAATAAATGGTGGCATAATTTCTATTTTTGCATTTAAATATAAAAGTGCTAATATTTGCAGAGTGGGTGGAACAGCACCAAAAAGTAAGGCCATGCAAAATTAGGAATATGTATGTATATATATATATATATATATAGGCAGTATATATTATCATGTAATGTAAGATGTATTGGATATCCTCATGCATATTAATGAAAAATGAATTAATGTCAAAATGATTTCTTTGTATTCAAGCTTATGACCCCTTTTAAAAATCAGTTGCTTGGCTTTGGTAGTACAAAATGTTTTTTTTCAAATGACCTTTTGGTAAATTAATTTACATTTCGATAACAACAACACAACACTAAATGAGTCATACTTTCCAGAACCCATGGCTGGAATATTTGTAACTATGCATTTCAGGCAGATATGAATAGTTATGCTTATTCTTAAAGAATACAATGTCTAGTCATTTTAATGATGTGTGTATATAGTGAATTGAGTCATTATAATTCCAGATCTCTATTATCAGAGACATGGCTTGACATTTCAGTTATCACTAATGGTCGATCAACACATTGTAAACAAAAGTTAGTTATTGGTCGACCAGTTTTAATGCTTACACTGGCCAGACGTACAACATACCGGTATATTTTGTCCAGCAATTATGTAGCAGTTTTAGTATTTAATATATACCGCACCTAATTTGATGACCACAAACATATATTGATTAATTATAAATTCCCTGTTGTGACAACTTTACCATGGATATCAATAGTGAATGCTGTCACGGTACATAGGGGTCAATTAGATGTAAATCCAGCTCAGAGCTCATTAATATTCTCACTTTCAAATCTGTCTTTGCAAGCCATAATTTGTGTTTGTTAGGAGCTTCCATAGGTGGGTAACATAAGGCCTGAGGCCACCTGGCCCCAGAGTTACCATCAGGGTTGTATAGCCAGTGTAGCTGGGTGGGGTCCACCTTCTGGAAAGTCCCCACATCCCTACCTTGGAGATTAACATGATGGGTTACAATGAAGTTGAGGCCTGTGACTTAAGATGATATCCAAACATTCATTACGGTTGCCCTGCCTGGTTTGTCTGGACGTTTTTGTGTTTTCTCGGACTTGCAAAGAGCATCATCTCCAAAAAATGCAGATTGTTTTATTATCACACAATTAATAAAATGCTTTTTAACTCACTTATTCCGTGCATGGGTTAAATAGCAACTGGTGTTTGCAAGTAAATTAATATTTGGGTAAACTGCAAACCAATGTAACATTTCAAAAATCTTACATTCCTTAACAATTTACTTTTCAAATCATTGCCTGTCTCTGGCAAAGTATCTTGCTTAAGCAACAAGCTCTGGTATATGATAGAACTTTGAATTTGCATTCTAAATGCTATAATAGTTTATCTTTATGCAGTAATGTTATCTAAACCTAGTATACAGAAAATATTAGTTGTCATTTAATTTATGGAATTAATCTGGCTTAGAATCATCAATCTAAATATTTATTTACAACACACAACACTTTAATATTTGTTATCTGAGGTTTCTTCCCCAGCAATTTAAACTTCAGAAAAAACCTACACCAGGTCTGTGTGGAATTTGTGGCAGACCAACAGGCTACAGTGCTCTGATGTTTGAGCGAGTAGCTTCAGGTGATAAGAGTGAAATATACTGGGTTTTATATTCCCAATTCTGGTAAGATTTTGTAAAAGTAGACCTATCACCATCAATTTTCACCAGAATTGCTTTCTATAATCCAATTGATTATCACCCTGCAGTGGCCTATAGGAATGTGACTTTGCAATGTGACACTTGTATCTCCTGTATCAATGATTTAGAATGCTCTTAAAGGCCATCACTAAAATGAACATTCAAAGTTGTCTGTGCTGGCACCAAGTTGTCTGGATCTTCTGAAGATTAAAACACAATATTATGCCATGTGTTTAATCAATATCCACGAAGAAAGGTGTATAACGTAAACTGGACAGTTGGTGTTGACAAAAGGTGTATTAGGGAACCTGACAGAGGAGAACTATCTATAGGAATCATTGGAGTTTTAGAATAGAGATTGGACTGGACATGTATAACATATGTAAATGAAGATGAAGGGGAGATGTCAACGGCTGCTAGAGAGGAAGATCCAGGTCCCCTGCAGCTCTGAGGGGGATCCGCCTCTCCGGCAGCCGGTGAACGTCTGTGCCATACGGATGGACAACTTCTACAGCTAACCCGGAACTTCCCTGGAGGTTGTCTGCGCGTATCGCACAGGTGTCCACTGGCTGGCAGAGAGGAGGACCCAGTTCCCCAGCAGCCCTGCGGGAGATCTGGATCTTAGTCTTATAGTCAGACCTCTACTTGAGGTCTGATTATAAGACAACCTCAAATATAAGACGAGGAGCAGCTGCTCTGAAAAAACCTTGTCTAATAATCAAGCAAATACCTAAACCTTCCATTCAAACCTCCATAAGGGTTTTTGTATGTCTTCTCCAACCCTTGTTTCTTGCTTTTACTTTTTACAGTATAACTCCCCTCTCCCCATTTGTATTCTCCTCTGTGTTTTGGTTGAAAAGTGTGGGTGCGATGAGTAAGTATAGCATACATTGTACAAAATGATTATTTTCCTAGCCTGAGATAATGTTTTTTGTATAACACACTTATATCAATCACTAGCATGTATGTTCAGGATCAATGAAATTTAGTATTTACCTGGAGGTACATTCTCTAGCTTTATTGGTTTTATTATGTTTGTACCTTGATGTAGGTATATATATTATATTATATATTATATATATATATAATTGTCTTACTTATTACTTACATGTGGTTTAAAGAGCGAACTTATTTATTTCAAATTGTATTAATGTTCAACAAAAGTTACAGTTGTTTTGCTGGTGTTTGTGAATACTTGTGTCCCCTCCATATGTTAATGATTTCCATGTAATTATTAACATAAAATAATAATTTAATACTTTTTTTTCCTATTTAAATATGAAAAACATCAGATGAAAATGCAGACCCACAGATGTAAAAGTGGTAAAATATTCAGAAAATCTATTCCATAGTAAAATTGGAGTTTCGCCAGCGCTTAGTTAAGGGATTTGTGGGTCTGGAGTTGAAAATGTAAGTGTAATTATGAAATTATACTGGGAGAAAAATATAAACATTTTTATTCTATCATCTTTAATTTAATCTAGGGAGAAACTAGAATTAGCAGTGAGGCAGTGGGAGCCCTTAGTATTGGTAGTGGGGGTACATTGTGTGTGAGGGAGGGGGATCTTAAAATAAAATGTATATTATATAGGTGTGTCAGCTAAATTCATCCACGTGTACCCAGTGATTCACCTACTCCTGCTTACTCCTTCAATACGCATTGAATGACTCATTCATCTGTTCAGTAAATGTTCACCTGATAAGATGGAGAAAGAAGAGACATGGACTTGCCATGACAAAACAAGGAGAAGAAGGATAACACTAGATGAAGAGAAAGCACATCCATCAGAGATGTAGCATTTTCTGTCACTCTGCTAGCGATAATTCAGTATAGCACCAGTTCTATTCCAATAAAAGTGTCATGTTTATTTTAAAATCCCACCAATTGAAGAGATGTTTTTAGACATTTGGAAGATGCCGGTAATGTTGCTTACCCGTGATTTGTTTTGCCTTGAGTCTTCAGAAAATATTGTCACTTATAATTACATTTCTTTGTTTCTTATCATTCCACTGGAAGCATACATTAGAGGAAGTCTGGGTTAAAATGATTACTGTTATTCTCATTTTTCCTTCGCCAGGTCTGAAAGAAGTAAGTTTGACTGAAACAGTTTCTATGACAACACCATCTTGACCTGACAAACTTGCCTTTGTCCTCAATTTAGATGTAATTTATTTTGGTAAATAAGTATATTATGGTCCATGAATGTGCTTGGTACGCAATGTTCTCCCTAATATTTGAATTATATGTTTAACCAAATCTCTAATGAGGCACCATATAGATTAGGATTTGCTAAACTGGGGTTATTTTTTATAGGGACATATTTGCTTTTGTTTTCAAACAGCATTTATAAGATCGTTGTGTATAGTGGATAGGTGATGACCCTCATTTTAGTGTATAGTGTTCTACAACATAATGGTTTGCTTGTTTTTGCTACTCCTTTTATTGCATATGAGATTTAATTATAGGGCTGGCATATTTGAGGGCATAGACAGTATGTGGCAGGGCATTGTAGCTACGGTACACTCACTTTGTAGTGTAATGCCAAAAGGAAGTTAGACCCACCAGAAATCAATGTCCTGTGGCCCACCATATAATAGCTTTATTAAATGCCTTTAATGCTTTTTTGCCCTTGTCGGTTACAATAAATTACATTTCGTTTTAAAGTGTCAGTAGATTCTATAGCACCATTAAAATAGGGGACAGTGAACATTTTTAAGAAAAGCATTAAGTCATACTCGTACAAATGGAAAAGAGAGCCCTGTTCCTGCAAGCTTACAATCTACCGTATTTAAGTGTCATAATATGTTTGGGTGGATAAACAGAGTTTCTACTTTCGTGTTATAATTAAGCAAAACTGCAAAGTGCAATATTAGAAACAAAAATGTAATCTGAGTTTTTAATGTTATATAGTTATACAGTCCTTTATGTGAACTTTTTGCTTTAAAGAGCTTAGAAATGGATGGCCATTATTTAATTAAACATTAAGAACATTGTATTATTACACAATTTATAATAGGGTTGAAATCCCCTATTACTCTTGAATTTGAAATGTTCAGTTGGCTAAAGCAATTTCACATTTGCTTGCTGTCAAAATTTATAGCACTTTACATGATACATTGGCCAAGATCTTTCTGATGTGTACAAGAAGCATTTGGTGCTAGAACATAAGGTTGCAACTTCTGTCCACTAGAAAGCAAAACACAGTAGGGAATGAAGATGAAGTCTATATAAAATTACATGATTATTTTTCATGTTTTGTTCTCATTCTGTATGTGCATGTGCGAACGATGAAACATGGAGCGCGTATACATAGGGGAAAAAAATAAATAAAATAATAGTGCAATATGTAAACACTGAAAACATTTTTTAATAAGGTGTCTAATCCACTCACAAGCGGGCTGGATAAAACAGGCTCATCAAAGGATTCTGTAGAATGTTCTATTTAATAGTTTCTAATATCTGTAAAAACAAATGAACCGGAAATGGCGAAGTATCTTCCACAGGAATGGTCTGAAATAAGTCTGGATACACTTGCAGTTAGATGTGGCACAGCTAAACTAATAGTGTGCAAAAACGTATACAGATGGAATGTCCTGGATCAGCAGGTGTTCCGGTGTACTTTCTCTTGTATATCTCTCAACGTGTTTCGCCGATGGTTCGTCGGCTTCCTCAGGAGAAAATTTGAAAAGATAAAGTGAAATTGCACGTCCACAAGATTTGTCTGGAGAAAACCTAGACATGCTGTGATTTGCCTGACAAGGTTAATAAAGTTTTTTCCTTGAACGATTTTTTCAAACCATCCTCATGTTAAAGTTCACAACACCTTCAGAATTCTTCATTTAGTGAATTGACATGTTTCATTTTGATATCTTTTACAAATCTGCAAAGATTTGAGTATCCAGTCCTATTATTTATATTTCAGATATTACATAAGCTTACATATTTTATACATACTCACCAACATTTTCTTCCTGCATCTCGGGATGAAGGAGGCAGGGCCTAAATGGGGCAGGGCCACACACCCTGCATGACCCTGCAGCTCTGGGGTAGAGCCCAGTGCGGGACTGTTTTTTTTAATCCAGCTCCCGCTGATTTTGTGACCATTACCGCCCCCCTCCTGCAATGTGAGTGTTCCACTCCCGCAACATATGTGGTCAATCCCGCTCACCTCCTTACCTGAACTGCAGATTTCCCACGCACTCTCGCAAGGCTGCCTTCGCATTGCTCCCTCACAGCGTCTCTTTTCTTGTTCCGCCCAGGAACAGAGTGGAGTCACGTGAATTTACGTCACTTCAAGTGACTCCGCTGGGTTGCTGGTCAGAACAAGAGAAGACATGCTGTAATGGAGCAATGCAAAGGCAGCCATGTGGGAGTGCGCGGGATTACCGGGACCCGCAGATACATTGTATGACCGCCCGCTCCCAACACCCGAATAAAAGGAAAAGTATTTGCCTTGTCTGATTTTCTACATTTATAGCTATTCACAAAACATAACGCATATAACCCCAAAAATTCCACTTTTCACTCATGATTCTATAGAATAACATTTCAGATGGTTGAGAAACATTTGGAAAAGCATTTAAGTCAAGGGCAGCATGACTAAGGATTCAGACTACAGCTGTGCAATAAGATTCATACAAATTCCAAATTCGCCAACTTTTAGTAAATTGGATGATTCCAAAATTTCTGGGTCCACATTCACTTACACAATCGCTCACCCACTCTCTTACACTTGCAATCTCATTCACTCTCTCTTACATGGTCTCTGAATGTTACCCTATCTTCTCTGTGACCACTTCCGCCGACCACTTCTGCTTCTGCATCTTATATCTTCTCTTTGCTGTATTCTATCTTCAATCTGCTATCTTCTTTCTTCACCCACATCTCCTCAGATATAACCTGGTGGAATCTTCTGCCTAAATGGCAGCGCTTGCAGCGCCATTTTGCCTCAGTTCATGTGGGGCAAAATGATGGCGCTTGTAGTGCCCCTGATGATCTGATGAGAGGGCATCACCACAAGTTCCATCATTTAGCCCTCACAGCAATTTACAGAACCACCCAAGTTCATCGGGAAAGAGTCTTTACAACAAATAAATAGCTGAAAACCCTTCAGTACGCCCTTAATAACATGTTTTATTATGGAAACAATAACAGCCAGATTACAAAACAAAATGGAACAATTTTTCAAGATTTGTACTGTATACAAGCTGTGAGACTGTTATATTTTTTTGTTATGGTTTTTACATTTTATGCTCTTTTTTTTACGTCAGTAACCATTAACTGTGAGAATACATGTCAGGATCACAGGTAGGAACCCAGTTGCAGCTCTCAAACGTATCTGACAGAAACTCAGTAATGTAGGGGTCAGGCAGAAATCGTGGTGAGGCAGGTCCGAGGGTCAGTATACCAGGCAGCACAGGATCAGAAACGGTAGAATCAGGCCAAGGGTCAAGCAACAGGAAAACACTATGAATCACAATAGAGGCGCAGTAACTCCAGCAATAGCACAGAACAACTGAGCAATGATAGCTCAGTTGCTCAGGGTTTTTAAATGGTGGAACTCCACCCCTTGACTGCTGTAATTAGTCTCTGCAGGTGTCCAGGGTTCATTCTGGAAACCTGAACACCTATGGAGACCAAGAGCAACAGTGTCCGTCTCCCTGGCAACCATAGATGCCAGGGAGGCTGTATGCCGAGTGTGGGGGCCGGTCTTCCTCCTGGTTCGTCTCCCTGGCGGTCACAGAGACCAGGGAAACGAACCAGGAGATGTTGGTTAAGGGGGCATCCAAACCCACTGGAAGTTTCGCACATGTTTTACACCTATTCAGAACCACTGGGCATTTTGCGCCTTGTTTTATCCTTACTGCAAATATATATATATATATATGTACACACACATACCTATATATATCTATCTATCTATACATATATATAAAGACACAAATAGGATGGAAGGATGATAGTTTGTCATTTAAAGAACACCTGTATCTACACTCTACAAAGTAGACCCTTCCACTTTTGTAAACACTTGGCATCAGATAGAATACTATGCATAAAAAAACATACTGTGTCATTATTTTTTGTGACATGAATATGATGCATTGTCAACAGATTCATTACTATTTATAAAAGTGGGAAATTAATGCATTTTCATACTGTTCAAAGGATTCAAGGATTGCCAAGCATGAAAGTTTTGTTTATAATAAATAAAATGAATACTAAAAGAATTATTGTAAATGAAGGAATTATTTTTGTTTTGAAAACATCGCCTTATTTTGGCATCAATCAAAGAAAATACATGGGAATAATAAAATATTTTGCCTAGTTATACTGCACACTATAACTGCATTGCTACATCAGTGCCGTAGTGTTAATCATGTTCCATACTGCAGTACAGGCATTTTGTCTATGTAGAGAATGAGGCGGAGCAATAAAGACAGAGAAAAATAAACTTAACATAAGCTATAGAAGCAGATTAACAATTAGATAGAAGTATAGGAAACCATCAGTCAGCAAGCAAAATAATCTGTGCTTGCAAGGAGGCAGTCCATCAGCATTTGAGGATAGGAAAAAAATAGTGTAATATAAATAAGATACTTCATCATAAGGACATACATTGAGAGTCTGGCCTGACACTCCTTCCTACAGGAAACTTACCAATTTTATAGAAAGTGTATGAATCCAAATGCAATCCAAAGTCTGATAAACATGGCATTTTGGATTCAGAAGTGTTGCGCTTAAGCAGACTTAATGGTTTTGATGCATAGATTAACTAATTTATTAATGAGTGATAGTTATAAAATATTACATGAAGATGTTTTATTTTCCTGTATATAATAATTATGATTTGTAACAAACTCAGAGTTGGAGTTTTTTATTATATTTTTCTAGTCATAAGCTTGAAAACATAAATCATTGTAGGGTCTATTCACTAAGCAAAGAATTGGTGAGTTCTTCAAGGGGCATGCTAAAGAATTGCAAAACTGGAACCAAAATAGCAGATTTGGAATAACACATGAAATTAAGTTTTCCCAACTGCTATTTTGGCATCAATTTTGAAATTTGTTCCCACACCCTTTGTACTGGTACAGCTGGAGGAAACTTTGGCAAATAGGCACTTGGTAAGTAAGGGGAGCATACTCTGTGAGTTGAAGCACATTCCTTATTATTAATGTGCTTACAAAGGACACTGCAGCCATCCTATGCACTTTGACACATGGCCCTATTTCAAGTTTTGTGGGGTTTTTTTGCAAATTCATGGGGGATTCTGCACAATCCCTCATATGCATTATACTATATCATATACTCATCTCCTGTCAACTCCAGCACTGGTTCAGGGAACATTATGGGCTATTCAGCCCCCCTATGTATACACATAAAGCACCATCATTGATTTCAATTAGAGTGCTTTCCTGCCAATTGTCTGCTTCAAGCAGTTGAAGTTGATATTGTGAGTGATTGTAAAGTATATAGTGATGTGAAAAATAAAGTACACACTTTGGTTTTACATAGGACAAAATAGCAATCATCTGTTCCTTAGCAGGTCTAAAAATAAAGCAAATACAACCTCACATGATCAACAACATATGGCATATTACACCATGTCATGATTTAATCAACTAAAATAAAGCCAAAATAAAGAAGCCATGTGTAAACAACTAAGTTTACTTTATGATTCCATAGGAATTAAGATGCTAAGTAGCAGTAAATGCTACTTAGTCTGAAATTACCAGTGCGTAGAGGAGTCCCAGAATAAATTATTTATTTATTTATTCTCTAATAGATTACGGCACATATAATAGTATTTTATGAATTTGTTTACATACCATTCATTGCATTTTTTCATCAATACACATTCCATAATTTATTGAAACTTTATTCACACAAGCATTTGCACTTTAAACACTGACACTGGAACATAGAGGAACCATCCTTCCAGGACTCAGAGGAATTTGGGATCCACAGGATTCACATCAGGAACTTCACCAAAGATCACTCCAAGAAACCACATGAGAAATGCTTGACATATCCATCTAAATGTGAGTGCACCCAATTACTGCGTATATACTAGTTTTGAAAGAGATCATCCTATGGTCGATAGGATATTTCTTTCCTTCTATGTCCGCGGCGGTGAGGAATTGACACACACATAAAGGAATTCATTTTTGGAGGCTATAAAGGCTCATATATATTGTGAGTGTAACTATTGAAGTTTTGTGTTCCTGAAGTTTCAGAATGTCTTACCATATTACACTATCTTTTCGTATTTTGCTTTATCCGAGTGATTGAGATCGCAAGTTTCAAGCGCCCCTATCCATTTTTCAACATTCCGTGGAGAGTTTTTAGGGTTGCTGCTGTATACCCGATCGAAGGAAAGGAAAGTATTTTCTTTCTCACATTTATTTATTTCATTTGACACCGGGTTTCAATCTTTTCACTTGGTGAAAATCTTTTCTACACATTGGTGTCAGATACCACAGCAAACCTTCAGAGGTCTAGAGGAGTCCATGCCTCGACAGGTCAGGGCTGTATTAGGCATAATGTTATCGGTGTATGTAAAACCATAGAATTCAAAGAGTGTGTACAACTGTATACTGTAAATCTGAAGTGTATTCATTTCTTAATAACTAAAATCATCTTTAAAATAATAAAAGTTGTAGAATACAGAAAATTGTATGCTTTATTTATAAATAATTAAAAAAAAAACACCAAGTATGTATATACAATAGGGACACAAATTTACGTAGTTGCTTTGCTATTTGTCTGAGGCACAAGGGTGGAGTTGGTCATGCCTACCAATCCCTGACCAATACCCCATCACTAATTTACAATTCTATGTTATTGATGGATAGCCCTGCCCCTTTACTTATTCATTTTTGGGATTTGATTGCTTTAGAGCAATACATGATTCCTTCTAGTAGAATATTGAAGTCATCCTGATGCTGCAATAAACATTGTTACGCATTTTCTACAGAAATTGACGTGCTTGAATGATGTTGTTACATTATCTAAAATGCTTACCGTAGGATTCCGGAGGAGGAAACCTTCAGCTAACTCTTCTGTTTATTGTTCTTATTGAAGTGGGAGCAAAGTACCTATTTCCTACAGATGTTACAGAAATGACGGCAACTCATAGAACACAATGTTCTTTTTCTTTTTTGTCAAAATGATGATGATCATAACTTTATGACATTTATACTATGTAAATAATATATCCATATCTAACTTTTTGCTTTCAGTTTTGTCTAAGCAACAGCTTGTGTTTTTGTAAAGGAAAGCAATTTACTTTGCAATTTACTTTGAAATATTTACTACCCACAGGATTTAATTTCATGTGTTTTTTTTTTTTTTTTTTTAAAAAGAAGTGATAAGGGTATCAGTGTCAGCAATATAGTGTTGTAATAAGTGTAGTGAATGTGACAAATCTATCAAATCAATACTTCCCCTTGTCTTGTTCACAGCTGCAACCCTAGAACAACATTCTCCAGATGTTGGTAACAAAAGCCACTTCCACTTAGGGGCGCTCGTGTTAAATGGAGAAAAGGGAAAAAAAAATAAACAAACAAAACAAAGAAAAAAAACAACAATAGTGTAGCCAGTAACAACAAATGTGTATCTTTACGTGTGGTGAATATTGCACTGACAGTTATTCTGTGATATTCAGACTCTGAATAACAGACCAGTATTTTTCACCAGTATAATAGAATGAAAATAAGGTTTCACTTACAAGATCTTAAGCACACTTAACTGTGTGCTAATGAGCTTTAGATCAGGCTGTGGATCAGACGGCTTCCAAGGCTTCTGAGTGATCTTGATTGAATCAAAACAATCCTCAGGTGGTATTGGTTTTTATAAAAAAAAAATGCTTCAGTGGTTTATCCAATTTATTGTGTACATACCCGTAAAAGGTATTTAAAAATAAATAAATACATAAATAATAAAGTCCCAAAAGAAATAACTCCTCTCTTACAAATCCTTAACGCGTTTCTGCTAGACCCATTGGTCTATAGTGGCTTCATCGGCAGGTAGGTTGTTCGCTCCATTCTTCCTCCCTTTTATCTGGTCCTTCTGCGGGACTTCTGTACGCGCCACTCGTACCTCCCTCTCCTCTACGTAGTAACGTTTGTATTAGTTTGTATGTCTCACCATGGAGACGAGTTCTAACCAAGTGGGTTTTGTGTAGTTCCTTGAGCATATTTTGTTATTATCTATGAACAATTCCACATCCAAAAATTCTATACATTCTTCCTGCATGTTGGAAGTAAATTTAAGATTATATATTAATATATATTCTTGTTTATATAGTTTATAAATAAGTTTAAATTCTCTGGAGTCCTTCTCCATATAATGAAAACATCATCTATATAGCGCTTCCATAGGACCAGGTCCACACCAAATGGGTTATTCCTCCATATGAATTTCTTCTCCCACTCTGCTACGAATATATTTGCATTACTAGGTACGAACCTGGAGCCCATAGCCGTACCACATAGTTTCAAATAAAAACTGTTCTCAAACCAAAAAGAATTATATTTAAGAATAAAATCAATGCGGTCTAAAATAAAGTTGTTTGTATTCTGGTCATATTTTTGTCTTGTGTGAGTGTTTTATATATAAATATAATATTGCTATTTTATTTTTTGTCCAATTTTGATGTGTTTCTTACTTTTAATAAAAGTGTGAGATTTTTTTGTGGTGTGGGGGGGTCATTTTCGGTTTTGGCCAAGTAAATGCTGAATTTTTGTTTTCGGTCCAGAATTTTCATTTTGGTGCATCCCTACTAAGCCAGACACTGAAGTGGTAGGCCTATACCACATCAATGTTTGGCTTAGTATATAGTGATAGGGGTTATGCTGCACTATTGTCAATGTCTGGCTCAGTGTATAGTAATAGGGATTACGCTGTACCACTGTCAATGTCTGCCTCAGTATATAGTGATAGGTGTTATGCTCTACCCGTTAATGTCTGCCTCAGTATATAGTGATAGGGGTTATGCTGTACCTCGTCAATGTCTGCCTCAGTATATAATGATAGGTGTAATGCTGTACCCCTGTCAATGTCTGCCTCAGTATATAGTGATAGGTGTTATGCTGGTCCACCTTCAATGTCTGTGCCAGTATACAATGATAGACGCTATGCAATTAAAAGCTTGTAACCTCCAAAGCTGTTTTTAAAAATTTAACATACATAATGAAAGTAACCCTAGCAGTAGAACAAATTAAAGATGCTCATTATAAGCACTCTCGATATCTCAATCACCTCCAACTTCATTCCAAAACCTACTCATTTGGAATATATTGCAAGTCACAAGAGCTTTGTCAGGTGTTGTTCACGGTTGTGAGAATTGTACTTAAGCAGAGGGTATTAAAAACCCTTACTCAACACAAACCAAAGTGCAGTTCTACATGAACAATTTGTTATCAGTTCTACCTGATGGCTGGATTATGAATTCTAGCATCATGAATTACTAAAACTATGAGATAAAGATCAGGAATTCTCTAAAGTTGGCCAGTTCATTTGTCTATTGCTTTGGAGATGCTGGATAATTAAATTTATAAATGATGTATTCAAATATTACCACTCAGCTATGCTCAATCGTTTTTTTGTCCAGATAGCGTATACCTAAATTAAATCCACAATCTTCTGCCTAAATGATTCTGCATTAGCTGATTACAGGTAATGAGTCTAATTAATAATCAATTTCTTTTTTATTTTTTGAGTACAAAAAAGCATAAGGAAGAAATGTTGTTATGGTGAAGAAAATCCACCACAAAAGCACTTAAACTTGGTATTGTAATTTTACAATAGTTGTGTAACTGATCCATGTAACTATAATTTCTGTTGAACATGTAGAAAACACTTATTTTCTTGTTAAGTATGTCAGTGTGTTGTGCAGGGAAAGATCAGCCTCTTACTGCAAAGACCCATCTTTATAAAAAAGTAATATGGTAAAATTATATTTTACGTCTCACTTTAGCTCTCTTACAACGTATTGTATAGTAAATCTACCTTTTGTGTTGGAGAACATTACGTGTGAGCCAGAAGAGATGTATGTTGCTAGCCAGTCAGTTAACTGCAGTAGAAAAATACTGGACACAATCCAATTTTAAAAAATGTCATTTATTAATAAAGCAAACTTAATATCATACCGTGAGGTTTAATGAGTCCTTATACAGGACAGTATTGTGTTTCCAACCACATGGTTTAACATTGGGAAAATAGCGATGAATTAAGTATATTCTATAGGACAAAGCATTATGATACACTACAACGGATTACACTGGAAATGCAATGTGCAGTGACATGATATTCATAATTAAAAGCATGGCAAACACAAGGTGTCCCGTTAGCTTACATAGGCACTTGTTACCAAGACCCCTATATTCCCTTCCATATGAGACCTGGGGGACAGGATAAATTAATGGGGGGTTGGGCTAGCCACATGAGGGCCTGGGGCTAGCCTTTTTTGCAGGACCCTTACAGGATTACTCAAGATGTTGCTCTTTTACATCCCACCAACAATGTCATTTTTATTTTATTTATAAAGGATTGAAGATGTCCGTATCTAAAATATAAGTCTGGACAGAGTGTTTCAGCCTAAACGCAATAAAGTGTTTGCTTATGGGGTTCTGTTGGTAAACTACTTCGATTGCTTTAAAGTACATACCTGGATAGCAAAATTTTTTTCATTCTTCTTGTAAAATCTGCTTTTAAGATTATATATTTGCTTTAGTGTTAATCTAGCCCATCCCAGCTGCAATTCCCCCCTTCCCCATCTACTTTAACAATAAAAAATCTGTTAATTAATTGGAAGACAATAACAATACATTTATTTTCTGCTTCTTACTCGACAACTTCGCTCCTAGGATGTAGCACTCTGAGTATTTTTCATTTTGGTAATGTATTTTATCCAGTATCATCCAACTCTATTAAATGCTTTGGGCTGAACTGAGTACTAAGTGATTTACAACTATAAAAAACTTATTAAAAAGGCGTATACTTATCCCCAATTATGTTGTATAGCTAGCCTTAATATGTTGTTGAAATATAATAAAATGGAGGGTAATAAAACAAAGATTAAATGTTTATTGGAAACTGCAACTAAGACAGTCTATCTGGGTTTCTATATTGTCACTGTGATGCTTTTGGCAGACACATAGAGAGGTGTATTGGACATGGAATGTAGGGAATCCAAGTATCATTTTCACACGGATCCTCAAGTCCAATCAAGCTAGGTAGAATATAGGGCAATATTTAGGGCTGAATGAGGTGAGGTATGAGTTGCAGATAAACGTCAACCCCTGTTGAGAAGGTCTTAATATCTGGAGGTTTGTTTTTCAGAATTCAACGATATAGTCTGTGCGATGAGGTGAATTTGTTCCTTTCAAATCTATAAAAAACAAAAAATAGAAGATAAGGTTTACAGGTTTCATAAAGAAGCTGCTATTTTGGTCATTACTAATAGAAATCTGAGGGCTTTCTCCACATGAACAAGGGCATTTTCACCAAGGCAGCACAAGAAGTGACTGGCTACAACACATCTCCTGTACGACAAACAGCGAGCTGGGGAAAGGGGGCAAATGCATATGACAGGATTCTGCAGAATCCTCCCTGTGCCTTAGCTATATAAGCTATAATATCTTTATATTTTTAATTTCATTTTAAGTAAAATAATGCAGCAAGGCCACAAGGGAAAATCCTTGGCTGTGATTGCGTAAGACAAGAGGCTTGATAAAGGTGCTTTTGTGTCGAAGCGTGCCAGTCTTACTGGCACAATAAAAGTCAAGTTTTAATTGAAGGTTATTGCTATACCTTTTCTAAACAACCGTGAATGACATTAAATCAGGATGTGATGCCAGTTATCCAACAATTTTATAAGGAAAGCTCTAGAAAAAAATGAACATCATTGTCCTAGTGCAGATGGTCTAAGAATTATTATCCTTTGCTAATCATTTGTAATTTCTCTGTATACTGCACAGACTGGGCATACTGGGTAGATGCCCAGTAAATACAGGCTGTACCCTCACTACTTTACACTGTAGCAGAGTGTAATTTCTTCACATGAAAAGATAATAAGATATTTACAAAAATGTGAGGAGGTGTACTCATTTTTGTGAGATACTGTATGCCGTGCTTGATTAAAAGACGACCCTGATTATAAGACGACCCCCGTAAATCTGAATATTAATTTAGAAAAAAAAAAAAAAAAAGCCTGAATATAAGACGACCCTATGGGAAAAACTGTTACTAGTAAATGTTAATTCATGTAAACTATGTAAACTATTTTTTTTTAATAAAAGCTATGATGTCTGTCGCCAGTACGGGGAACTCTGATCTCTGACACCCGGAGAAGGTCTGCCCGATGGACGCAGACAACCCCCGCTGCTAACCGCACCTCCTTCCGGCTGCAGCGGAAGTTGTCTACGTGAATCGCGTCTACGCATTGCCCCGGCTACACATCAGGGACTCAGAAGCACCGGTAAGTTGTTGGGGGGGGGGATCTGGATCTTAGTCTCATAGTCAGACCTATTTGAGGTCTGAGTATAAGATGACCCAGATTATAAACCTCGTTTTATAATCAAGCAAATACGGTATATTGAATTTAGGAAGTGAATTCCATATCTTTATTGTTCGTATTGTAAAGAACCCTTTTTACTGCTTTAAGTAAAAAAATAATTTCTTCAAGTCTGAATGGAATACTTTCTTCACAGTCCTATTAATAAACAGGTCACAAGAAAGCAGTGGGTATTGTCCCTGCTTGTATTTGTATAATGCTATCAGATGCCCTTCCTTACACTGCCTTACTCATGTTCCTTTCCATTACACAACCTCACCAGGAGAAGCCGTGTCAAGCCAAATTCAGCATCTCTTGTAAATTCTATTGATATATCACAAGCTGCTGTGATACTAATGTGGTACGACAAAGTGCTTTTATATGGCAAATACTTACCAGAATCAGCAGCTGATGTTTTAACAGAAAGTAGTTTAACATTCTCCTTACTTTGGGTAGCTCTGTTGCATTAAAGAGAAAGGGAATATTGTAGAAAAAATTATTCTCAAGACAAACACTTCTAATTCATTTTGCTCTAAGTTAACATTAAATTTGGTCACAATTTGTGATTAAGCTGTAACAAATTACTAGTAACTTATATGATAGTTAGTTAAATGGTGAAGTACAAAAACACACACACATATATATATATATATATAAATATATTATTTGGGAGGCTATTTCTCATCTTTAAAATGGTGTTCTTTGATACTTTAAGTTCTGTTATATATATATATATATTCTGAAAAGTGTAAATATTTTATAGAAAATTAAGAAACACATTCATGAGTTAATGCAAAACCTATTTTACCAGATTATTTGTAAAACTGAACATTTGATCATATAGTCATAAAGAAATAAAATAATTGTTTTTATCCCTATGTTTTATACTAAAAAAGTGTTGAAAAATGTATACTTACACTTTAGCCCCAGTGTTCTCTGGCTCTAAAACAAGATACATCATCAGACATTAGCATTGTAGAAATAAAAAGTGTCCGGGTGATAATATTAAAGGAGCAGTCTAGTCTCCAAAAATTGTATTTTTATATTTTTGGCATAATTACTCAATAGTTTCTATTATCACCTAAATAATGACTCCAACTCTTATTTTAGTGTTAAATGCACATGCCTTTTGTACACAATTAGAACTTTCACAGTCATCTTATTTTTTAACATATGTTCCCCTTCTAACAGTGTTATAAAGCTACACAGGTTCTAAACATGAAACTATTCTTCACCTTCTGCCACATAGTCTCCTCCCCCTATTTGTCCTTTGTGCACTGGTGGGTAAGTGCATGGTCCACAAGACAATGTCTGCCGGACTAGAGGGAGGGAGCCTGGAACTGTTTAAATCTGTTCTAGTGTGTGGCTTTGTTTAGTACTGAAGTACTTAAATCTAGGGTATGCCCCTTGTCCATTCTCCATGTGTACCAGGATACGGGCACAGTTGTTAAGTTGATGTTCATCACTCATCATCATCATACTTATCATGTCAAACAACTCTTTCGTCTTCATTTCTCACTTTTATTTCTTTACCCCATAGTTTTTTAATTCTGACCTTCTATTTCTGAATCTTCCTATCAAACTCCTGATATCTCAACAAGTGATCTAAACAAATACCCCAGTGACGAAAGCTGATTACTTTTACTCTCTAATAATTATTTATAGGGATAATGCTATGCATTTATTTATATTTTATTTACAGTAATTTGTTTTTTAAATCACAGAAAAAATCTTCTTACCTTGGGGCTTTTTCTGACATATCTTGTAAAGAAATATCAAGACGACAAAAATGATTACAGCCACAACACATCCCACTCCTATCAATAGTCCTGCAGACAAAAGATAAATTGTACTACCTTAAAACTGCTTCCTACTTTGAAATAGTCTGAAAAAAAACAACCAGGAGGAAATGTACACTGTGTTTTTCAGAAGGGCCAAATTTCCGTTAATGCCGAATAGGCAGCACCTTTATGCGCTACCCTCGCCTTCTCCTGCTGACCTTTCTAGGAGCAATTTGACCATGATTCCCTCGGCTGCCAAATATGTTTTATTTTTATACTGTAAATGCCAGTTTTAAAGGCATCTGGGATATAAATAGTAGCCTTTTGTTTGGGGTTGTAGGTTCTAGTAAGAGGAGAAGAAGGGTTGTGAAGAAATAGTTCAGTTGGGGGAAATGCCATATCAATTTGCACACCAATCAGCGACAACATGATCTGACCACCTGGCTAATATTGTGTAGGTCCCCTCTTTGCCGCCAAAGCAGCCCTGACCTCTTGAGGCAAGGACTTCACTAGACCTATGAAGATGTGCTATGGTATCTGTCACCAAGACATTAGCAGCAGATCCTTTAAGTCCTGTAAGTTGCGATGTGGGGCCTCCATGGATGCATCCTGGTGCAATGTGTTCTCTAGGTAAGTGACACATACGCACCCAGCCATTCATGTGATGTAAAAGAAAACATGATTCATCAGACAAGGCCACCTGCTTCCATTGTTCCAATTCTTATGCTTACTGGTCCATTGTAGGCTCTTTGGCAGTGGATAGGGGGCAGCATGGGCACCCTGACTCATCTGCGGCTATGCAGCCCCATACACAACAAACTGCGATGCACTGTGTGTTCAGAGACCTTTATATCAGAACCAGCATTAACGTTTTCAGCAATTTAAGGTACAGTAGCTAATCTGTTGGATTCGTCCTCCCCCCCACCCCCAATCATGACCCTGTCCCCAGCTCACTGATTTTACTTCCTTGAACCACTTTTGGTATGTACTGACCACTGCATACCGGGAACACTCCACAAGAGATGCTCTGACCTAGTCATCTAGCCATCACAATTTGGTCCTTGTCAAAGTCGCTCAGATCCTTACGCTTTCCTGCTTCTAACACATTAACTGTGAGGATGAAATGTTCACTTACTACCTGATATATCTCACCCACCGGTCACTGTCACTGTTACTCACTTAACTTGTCAGTGGTCATAATTTTATGGCTAATTTTATGGCTAACATTCACTGGCCACTTTGTTAGGTACACCTTGCTAGTACCGATTTGGACCCCCTTTTGCCTTCAGGACTGCCTTCGTTCTTTGTGGCATACTTTCCACAAGGTGCTGGAAACATTCCTCAGAGATTTTGGTCCATATGGCTATGATGCCATCATGCAGTTGCTGCAGTTTTGGCAGCTGGGCATCCATGATGCGAATATCCTGTTCCACCGCATCCCAAAGGTGCTCTGTTAGATTGAGATCTGGTGACTGTAGAGGCCATTGTAGTACCGTGAACCCATTGTCATGTTCAAGAAACCAGTTTGAGATGAGCTTGGTGACATGGTACATTATCCTGCTGGAAGTAGATGGGAACACTGTGGTCATAAAGGGATGGATATGGTCAGCAACAATACCCAGACAGGCTGTCGCATTTAAACGATGCTCAATTTGTATTAAGGGGTCCAAAGTGTTCCAAGAAAATGTCCCCCACACAGTTACACCACCACCAGTCTGAATCGTTGAGACAAGGCAGGATGGATCCATGCTTTCATGTTGTTTACGCCAAAGTCTGACCCTGCCATCTGAATGTCGCAGCTGGAATCGAGACTCATCAGACCAGGCAACGTTCTTCCAGTTTTCCATTGTCCAATTTTGGTGTGCCTGTGCAAATTGTAGCCTCAGTTTCCTGTTCTTAGCTGACAGGGGTGGCACCCGGTGTAGTCTTCTGCTGCTGTAGCCCATCTGTTTCAAGGTTAGATGCGTTGTGCGTTCAGAGATAGTATTCTACATACCTTGGTTGTAATGAGTGGTTATTTGAGTTACTGTTGCCTTTCTGTCATCTCAGACCAGTCTGCCCGTTCTCCTCAGACCTCTGACATCAACAAGGAATTTTAGTCCACACAACTGCCACTCACTGGATATTTTCTCTTTTTTCGGGCCATTGTCTATAAACCCTAGAGATGGTTCAAAGTCGCTTAAATCCCCTTTCTTCCCCATTCTGATGCTCGGACCACATCTACATGCCTAAATGCACTGAGTTGCTGCCATGTGATTGGCTGATTAGCTATTTATGTTAACAAGCAATTAAGCAGGCAAACCTAATAAAGTGACCAGTGAGTGTATGTGTGTATATATATATATATATATATATATAATATATGCCCAACTATATCTAGATTACTTTCAAAGCACAGTAGAACAATGGGGCAAATAGATGAAGGGAAAACAAACAACCCACAGTGACATCCATTACATTGTGTTGTATCCATATTTCATACAGTTTTAGAAAGGGATTTTCCTAAACTATTTCGAACTGTCACGGAGGGCCAGGAACATAACAGGGTCACGTTATGTCACTTGACCCCACGGTGAAACTAAGACTTTTCGCACAGCTGGACAGAAAGCTCCAGGATGGACAGAAAGCTGCAGGAGAGGCGAAAGGTAAGTGGGAGTGGGCGTATGTATGTATGTATGTTTGTATATATTTATGTATATGAGCATGGATGTGTATGTGAACATGGATATGTGTGTGAGCATGGATGTGTAATTGTGTGTGTGTGAGCATGTATGTGTAAGTGGGGTGAGATGGAGTGCATGCTAGAATTAATATGTACCCATGTGTTAGTGAGTATGAGTAAGTGTATGTAAAGTGTGTTTACATATGTGTGCCAAAGTGTATGTTGGAAGGCAGCAAGGGGCAAAAAAAGGCACAGGCAAGTTGTTTGGGGCAAAGGAACTCACAAGTTGTTTGGAGCGAATGTGGCACTGTAGGACATGTTTATTGGTGAAGTTGGGGGGCCTCGGGCATAACATTTGTTTCTGAAATTGACTTACCTTTGCGATTTAAAGTTGGCGATTCCTCAGGTTTGAGTTCTTTTTCAGGATTAAATGAAGGGTCTAAAACAAAGAGATGGGAGCTTATATTATGTGGGTATCCAAACTACATTCCTACAGTCACATATTTTCCCAGTATAGATTTGTATGGCTTTTTTTTCTAGACTAGCAGAAGAAACGCAGTGAAGGCACACATCTTCTGTCCCACAAATTGGTTAACAGGAACATTTAATCTAATAGTACATGGAATAGTAGATTGATGCCCTCAAAATGTTTAGGGAATGTTTTTCTACAGCACAGACTTTGTCTAAATAGAAAATAGTTTCTAAAGAAAAGATGACCAAATAGTAAAAAGCCATGCAATGACAACACCTTAGAGACATTTAAGAATATTTTGTAAATCTGTAACAAAATGGTGACCAAACTAATTTTGTGATTGTTTTACCTGTTTTCCCACTATCACCACGCTCTGACTCCTTCTCAATTGTGCTTTGTGTCACTAAGTCTGTGCTTAAAGGTCGGGTCACTAAGGAAACAAATATAAAACATCACAATAAAGTGGCAGTTTAGTTTATTTGAATATTATAAAAATTGACATGCTAAGCAATAGATGAAATTATTAAGAATGTTCTTTTTCCAAATATATTTTAGGGATCATTTACTGTTATATTGTCACATTCTAGATTACCCCATCCCAATTTCTTCAATTATTCTTGTTTTATTTTTTGGAGCCCAAAGCACATCACTTATACGTGGAGACAAACTATGATTAGTGTCCTGTGTTGAACTTGTTGAAAAACCAAGACAGGGTGGGCAGAATGTCCAGATTTCCTTCTTTGGAAATAGATTTGGTTAATTGGGCCTTGTCACCTTGGGAGTTTGGAGAATCTGACATGATGGTCAGATCATTGTGTCATGTCCCCAGCTCCCTTACCTTCGTTAATGGTGGGGAGACGCAGGTCCTGATGGGCTCTTAAGTATGAAAATGGAGATCTTGCCCTGGCTGCTATGCAGGGCATTAGCTTTGCTATGGAGACACTGTAGCTAATGCAGCAAATAATCAATTAAATAGATCATCTTCAGCTATGCGATACCTACCATGATGCCTATAATATAGTCACACCTCCTTCCCTTCCTTACTTTGTTATTAAGCTACCTTCAATGTACCTGTTTCCTGAAGCTCCTGCTTGCTGCTAATATTATACAGCATTTGTGCTTTGACCTCCAGCCTGTTTCCTCAACCTAGAACCTCAGCCACCAGTCTTCACCTTTGCTACGATTTGGCTAAATGTTTTGGCTCTCCCTTTTATACTACATCTTTAGATTTACTATGCTCATGCTCCCGTTCGCTGCCTCCACAATTTCTATATCCAACTGCTTGGAACAGTGTTTTTGTTTGCTCTTGTGTGCGGCTACCTCTCCTGCTTCTGGACACTATGACATGAGGTAAGAGACCCGGCCATTACAAAATACCTAAGCCACTACATGGAGCCTGGAGGGCTACTCGTCACCCTTGCCGCACTCACACAACAGCCCTTAATTAATCCATCCAGGATCTGCAAGCCAGGCAGATCCAACTCTATAATCAAATCTAGGCCCGGCAACCTGCACCCCAGCATTGACTATACGCAAAACTGAAAAAGTGTGTATTTGACCATCATAACATCATAACATCTCACAGTCTACAAATGGACACCTATAAAGTGGCCGCCATTCTTGAACTGCCAACGTCCACAAACAAAACATTCATAAGAGACTTTTCCTCCGCCATCCTGCCTCTAACCTGTATAACCAGACAGACAGAAAGTGGTTGATAGAAGCCCAACATGCCTTTGACAAACTCCTCTTTACTATGGCTCCCATTCTCTCCCTACTGGATTCTGAAAAAAACATTATATAGTTGAGGTAGACAACACAGCCTCTCCCAAAGAGCAGGGATAAAACAACTCCATCCTGTGGCGTTTTACTCTAAAAGACTAACACATCAGAAAGAAATTTCAGTGTTTGTGAGAAGAATAACTGACAATAAAACAGACTATGGAGGAGTGGCAACATCTCATAGAGAGAGCTAAATACCCTAAAATTAAACTAAGGTGTCTGCTAAACACCTTAGCCCCTGACAAGCCAGATGGGCTCTTTTCTTTTGTTGCTTCCATATGCCAGGCACCAAAAATGGTATCTCATATTTATGAAGATGCAATTTCCGAATTACCCAGTTCCTCTCATGTCCTTTTACCTAACATAGCCACTACTGCTGGATTTTCAAGTAACCTAAAACATCAGGCTAAACAAGAGGTTTAGGCTCCCTCCGTTTATTTGATACCACATGATGGAATGCTTCTATGTAAGGGCAAAATATACACTCCTCTTGCCGTCCATAAGAAGATAATCCAAGATCCCCACTCTCGTGAGGCACAGTGGATATAAAAAGACTGTTGATCTAATTTAAAGAACATTCTGGTTAGGACTTGGGTAGGAGCCCAATTGCTTAGGATACCTGGGGCTCTGTCTGTAGTTACCCCACGTTGCATGATATCGGATAGAAAGGTTCAGACAGGGTAAGAGAAAACACACACAAAAGGCTGCATATTTAGGAAACAGACTACCGTATATTGGAGTTTGCTGGCTGAACAGGTAATACAAACAGGACGTGTTTATACAGCACACAAGTTGGAAAGTCTCTTGACAAGGCGTTGTGGCTAAGAACACAGCTGGTCTTTTGAGGAACCACAGATTCAGAACAGGTAACAGGCACCTTGGGCAGCACTCTTTAGCCAGATTGGTGGGGGTCTGTTCTGTCGCCAGACTGGTGGGGGGACTGGAGACCCTCAGGCAGAGCACATAGAAGGAAGCCCTCAAAGCCTTTAGGCAATAGGATGTGGTCAAGGAGGACAGGATTTTAACTGTAGGACACAATCCTCTAGTATCAAGGTCAAGGTATTTAGGGGCAGGGTTAACACCCAGGTAACATGGCTCAGCTTTCCATCATAATTAATCACAAGGATGCTACTGAGAGAGAAGGGTGTCCAACCCTAACCCCTAACCCTAACCCCCCTAACCGTTAGGAGGAAGCAGGACATAGTTGATTCTCGTTTCCGCCCTGGTCACCTCGATTACCTCATACAGTGAAAAGGATATGGTCCAGAGGAATGATTCTGGGAACTCCCCCGTAACATCCACGCTCCTGCATGCATCCGTACTTTTCACCATCATCATCCCCACTCTGGCTCCTCCTTGTTCCTGGAGGGCACGTCTTGCTGGGGGGCTCTGTCAGGTCTGCAGCTGATTTAACTCCGTCAACACACCCATAGTATGCAGGACAGCATTCCCCCATGCTGCCACAATCAGGTTGCCATAGGGTGGCATGGCCCGGGTTACTACCTCCATACATGGTATTAGTGTTGCTATGGAGACACCATAGTAACACAGCACCATATCAATTAAAGAGGATATTATCTGGGTGTGAGATGCCTATCCTAATGCCTATATACAGCCACACCTCCTTCTCTCCTTTGTTTAGTTATTAAGCTACCTTCAACATACCTGTTAGTTCCTGAAGTTCCTTGACCTCCAGCCTTTCTCCTTGACCTAGAACCTTTGCCGCCTACCCTGACCTCTGCTACCATTTGACAATGCCTTTTGTATTTTCCTTTTGTACCACACATTTGAATTTATTGCCCTCATGCACCCCTTCAACCTGCAAAAAGAAACTCTGCAATTACATAATGGCTCCTTCTAAGGAGAGAGTAAAGAAAAGCATCTAGGGGGATTGGGGGCGGAGTCAACATGGAATCTTCTCACATGGGACCGGCCCTTATTAAGATGGACAGTACAGGCTTTTTTTTCCATATAGAAATGTATGATTTTTCATCAAGTTTACCAGCATGAAGGAATCTATGTTAAGCTATTATGATCCCTTTATATTATGAAGCTATTATCATCCATTATGCTAAATTATGACTGGATCTTCTCTTTAAGCCCCAACCAACATGACCAATTGTTACCATGGTGACATGTCTTTTATATGTATATATCAATATTGTTATTTTGCAGTTTCTAAATTTTGATTATATATAGGTCTGATAAACATACCTGGGAACTTCTGGGCTCCGGCTACCCGGAGCCTTCCCTTGGGGGATGCGGCAGGACTGCACACTGACGTCAGCGGGTGGTCCCGCTGACGTCGGTGGGCGGTCCCGCTGACATTAATGGGAGTTCATGCTGAGGTCGGGCGTGTTCCCGCTGATGTCGGGGGCGTTACCGCTGATGGCAGGGGTGTTACCGCTGACGGCAGCGGGAAACAACCCCCATTTAAAGGGAAAATGGGCGGGGAGCGGGGCATGTCAAGACCCTCCGGAGAACCGGAGAAGCAGTGCTCACCTGGCAATTCTCAGGTATGCTTATATACAGTGTGGCATGACGCATTACATGAAGGAAAAGGTAAACAGGGCTTGGCTTGAGAAGAACTTGGTAACAAAATGAGTATAGACTAAAAGGGGAGTATAGACTACTAGGGGGAACACATTATGTTTCTTATATTTTTTGAAGAGGCAAAAAATTAGATTACATTATTACACCCATAGGTTACTGTAAAAAAGATTTTTCTTAGCTTTTTCAGGGCATGATGAAAGTAAACTGTGCTAAAATATATGCATGTTTGAGGTGGGAGAAATCCTAGACCTTGAAAAAAAATATTATCAGACAGATGGACATTTCAGAGTGACGTATTCATGTTTATTGCCATTATGTGCAGTTCTTCTGCTATAATTACCGGTACTTTGCTGGGCTAGAAATTTTCTCATAAATGTCCAGACTTAGACACATAAAAAGCCTGGTTGATCATTTGGCACGGTCTCTACTCCAGAATATAAGAGAAATGTTACTGATCTCCTTGAATGTCCTTAAATGTCTAAATTTAAATATTCTGAATAAACAACTAAATTTCTCCAAATAGCTTGATATAGCATATTAGGTTTTGTGAAAAGCATGCAATAAAGACAAAGCAAAATTAATTGACCAAATGTTCAGATATTTGACTGTTTTTATGCTCCCATGAAAAAAATACTGGCATACTATAATAATGACTCAGTAGTAACTATGTTAGGCTAGAAGTAGCAATTAAACACAATTCTGCTTTGTAAAGAGATCTGCAACTTTATAAAAATACATAAATACCCTTTTTAAATAGACATCATTATCTTTTGACATGAAAAATGAGAAACAATTTCATCAAGTGTGATGCAATTATAAAAACATTGTGTACAACCTGTGCAGTTGGGACAGCTATTTTTCCCAATAACCTTGGGCATGGCACAACAATTTTATTTTTGAAATAGAAAAGCAGCATTTCACTGTTAAAGAGTAGGCGCTAAAAAGAAAAACAATCTTTTTAACTAAAGCTAATTATTTTACAAGAATATAGCATTTAGATATATAGCATTAACAGCAGATCTCAGTACAATGCTCTAGGAAGCAGAACAACTATAGAAGTTCACACGATGCAGTTGCATCTGGGAGTTTCTGAATTCTCATTTAATTTTGTGTTTAGCAGCTCTGCAACCTCTGGAATACATACAGCCCCTACATTAGGTAGTACAAAATACTGGGAAAAAAGGCTTTGGTGTTATACCCTACATCTTTACCCTACATCTTTTCTCTCTGAAAAAATGCAGCATCCAAAGAGATCAATCCTCTTTGGAAGCACAGACTATCTGGGTCACCAGCTAAACCACACCGTAGATCATCATGCAATTCACAGAGAAAAAGTTCCTTTGGTTCAGAAAGCAAAATTCAGATTTAGTTTCCACAAAAACATTGTCAACATTTCCTGTTATTGGCAAATTTTAAAAAAAATGTTACGGGAATATGTTTAATTTCAAAAACTATAACAATGAATCTGTAATCTGAGTCCAAGAGACACTGGGGTTTATTCACTTAAGAGATAATTTACAGAACAACAAATCAATCTCATTCTGTGGATTCCTTACAACTGCAGAGCCTTCATCATCAATTGATCTAGCACAGTTATTTCATATGTTATTGAGAGATATGTTGGTACTTCTTGTAGAGTTTATTTATTTATTTATTTGCAGCCTTACTGTAAATTTTGGGGTTGGTGGTCTGTTTTGAGTTTTATTTGCACATCTCCAGTATGCTTTGCTTTACTGAATCTACAATATTAAAATATAGTAATAAAAAAGAGAAAAGAAAACCATGTAAAGATGCTTTCAAATGGGTCCGGTTCCAAAGTAAGTAATAATGAAGAATCCAATATACAGATCGCTCCCAGGTTGGCAAATGTACACTGCCTCCCCAACAGGGTGCAACCTGATAACAGAACCTTGGTGTGCAATGTCTGCTGTGTCCACAGTGGTTGCAGGCATACAATGTTCGCATAAACACTCACTGTCCACTTTATTAGGAACACCTGTTCAATTGCTTAACACAAAAAGCTAATCAGCCAATCACATGGCAGCAACTCAATGCATTTAGGCATGTAGACGTGGTCAAGACAACTTGCTGAAGTTCAAACCGAGCATCAGAATGGGGAAGAAAGGGGATTTAAGTGACTTTGAACTTGGCATCGTTGTTGGTGCCAGATGGGCTGGTCTGAGATGACTTGATCAGAAACTGCTGATCAACTGGGATTTTCATGCACCACACCGGGTGCCACTCCTGTCAGCTAAGAACAGGAAACTGAGGCTACAATTCGCACAGGCTCACCAAAATTGGACAATGGAAGACTGGAAGAATGTTGCATGGTCTGATGAGTCTCAATTCCAGCTGCGATGTATCAAAGGTTCAGGCTGGTGGGGGTAGTGTAATGGTGTGGGGGACATTTTCTTGGCACACTTTGGGTCCCTTAGTAGTTGATACCAATTGAGCATCGGTTAAACGTGACAGCCTACCTGAGTATTGTTGCTAACCATGTCCATCCCTTTATGACCACAGTGTACCCATCTTCTGTAACAAGTTGCGTTTTCTACATTAGGTTAGAGTAGTAGGTGCTAGATAACAATGTTACAGTACAGGTCAATGTTATTTTATTCCCAAATTTCTAATTAGTTTGGTTCACTTAATTAAGTGAAAATATAGATGGTTTTAAGGACTTATATACTATTATTGTGTGACGATAAAATATCATTACTTGTGCTGAAAAAAGTCCCTATCAATAACATGGGAGGCTTTACTACTTACTGGTATTATCTAAAAAGAAATGAGCTGCTCTGAATAGCTTAATTGCTTTTTGATGAGTAATGTGTGTAAAAGCTATTTATCAGCCAGTTGTTAACAAGCCATGTCTTCAGTGAACAGGAAATAATGAAACATTCATGTTTGTTAAATGGATATATTTTGGAGACATCTTGTTTTTAGCAATTGTGTCCAATTAGGCTAATAATTAGAAGTCATATTTTGGGGACAATCAGCAAATATTATATAAAAGCATCTATCTGAGGCATAATTATTTGGGATCCTGTGACACTATATGGCCATATATTGCAAAGCCTGCCACTACATAAATGTTCCCCAATATAGCCATGTTATATAACACTTACTAAAGTTGGGGTACTTTGAAATAGTGGTGAGTTATGCAAAATATGACCACATAGTGTGATGAAATCCCTAATAATTAAACCTTGCCCATATGCATGACTAACCTTGTCCCCTGATTGCAGAAACACAGGCAGTGCTGGGAAGTTTCGAGATATGATTATCTATGCCAGGCCAGGAGGCAAGCTCTGCCAAATGCCCAACATGCTCAATAAACACTGGTTAACCTAATAGTACATACCGTATTTGCTCTGAGAAATACCTCTCGTCTTATAATCGGGTCATCTTATAATCAGCCCTCAAATAGGTCTGACTATGAGACTAAGATACAGATCCCCCGCAGCTCTGCAGGGGACCTGTATCCTCCTGTCTTATGCCCCCCATTTAGCACTCCCCCAAACTTACTGGTGCTTCTGACTCCCCGGTCATGTACCGGGGCAGTGTGTAGACGTCTACGCGATTCGCAGAGACAACTTCCACTGCAGCCAGAAGGATGTGCGGTTAGTAGCGGGGGTTGTCTGTGTCCATCGCGCAGACCTTCCCCGGCTGTCAGAGATCAGAGTTCCCCGCATCGGCCCCTTGACCTCCTCCAGTTACTAACAAGCACACTGGAACACATAGTCACACACATACTATACTCATCCTACACAGAATAACACACACTCATAATACACTCATGTTAACACAATTACACATGCACGCTCATGCTAACACATTCCCGCTAACACTCAGCTAACACATGCTTAAACACACACACTCAACATATATATATATTTGTCATAGTTGTGACCATAACACTCTATTTTGGTCTCATCATTCCAAATTACAGTGTGCCAGAAGCTGTGAGGTGTGTCAAGGTGCTGTCGGGTATATTGTAACTGGGCTTTTTTGTGACATTGGCACAGTAAAGTCTTCTTTGCGGCAACTCGACCATGCAGCTAATTTTTGGTCAAGTCCTTGAAACAACCACACGTCTTACCTGTGAGTTTTTCTTTGTATCCCGAACAATTATTTTGACAGTTGTGGCTAAATTCTTTCTTGATCTACCTGACCTTGGCTTGGTATCAAGAGATCCCCACATTTTCCACTTCTTAATAAGCGATTGAAAAGTACTCACTGGCATTTTCAAGGCTTTGGATATCTTTTTATATCCTTTTCCATCTTTATAAAGTTCCCTTACCTTGTTACGCAGGTCTTTTGACAGTTCTTTTCTGCTCCCCATGGCTCAATGCATCCATGTTAACAAACCCATTGACTATTTATACACAGACACTAATTGCAATTTAAAAAGCTACAGGTTTGGAAAATGAACCTTTAATTGCCACTTTACCCCTTGAGTGTCACTTTGTGTGTCTGTAACAAGGTCAAAAATTCAAGGGTATGTAAACTTTTGAAAGCAGTTTAAGGAAAATAATTTCAATTTTCTCAGGGCCACTAATTTCTGGGCAACAAATATATTCCTTGGGAAAAGGGGTTCCACTGACAAATTCATGAGATAAACTTGAAAAATCTTGCCATTATTGAAGTGAATATATTTATTTTGTAAGCCAAAATAGTGCTTGCCAAAGACTGGATTATTTGGCTACTTTTTTTGTGTGCATTTTGGATACTGTATTTGGATGGCCTCAATTATCTGTTCCTTTCATTTAGAAATATTCAATATACATTATCTATATAAGCTAGAATTGTTGCTCTGTTATTTTTCATATTGTTCATTAAAATTGGACCCAATTCAATGACCGGTCTAGTTTCTCAACTATTGCAGGAAAAGAATGAGCACTAAATGTTACAAAGTAATCAGAAATTTGACTTATAGGGTACATAATCAACTAGAATGTGCTAAGCATTCAATCATATATACACACATAGCGCATGTATCTTAGTAAAACCTCACAATGCACACTAGGTTCAACTTTTAAAAAATCACAGATTTTCAAAACAGATCAAGGCTAACCTTTTTGCAACCATTTAGGATAAATGTTATCAAACAATTAGATTCAAATAAGCTACTTATGTCCCCTAATCATTATTGTTAATAGTAGTAAAAATTATTACATTATATGCATATGAAGTACATAAACTACACTAATAATAAAATAGTTGTTACATATATTAAATCTCTTCTGTTAATAAAAAGGATTTATATGTTTGTGTTAAATGTGTTTAGATCACTCTAGTTTTACCTTTTTACTATCAAAATAGATGTACGGTGTTTGTTTTTTACCTGCAGACTGTGTCTTAGAAAAACTACCAGAAGATAAGGTTGATGAAACATGTCTGGTTGCATCTGTTGAGATTGACACTGTAGTGTTGACAGTTGTTGGAAGAGTTTTGTTGTCTAAAAAGAAAGTTGAGGTTTATTATTTTGAGAAGTGAAATATTGCAGATGTTCAAGTAAAATACAGTAAGATAAAGCAACAGTTACATAAATGTTTCAGGTATGAAAACTGAAAAGAAAGATTACATTTGCAATGGCTTGTGTGCTAGAACATTTACAAGGGCTTCAATTTTGTATTTTCTTGCAACTTTTTAATTTGTGTGAGTACAGATGTCATATTTCGCATTTTCTGCTAAAATATTTTAAATAATGCTAAAATAAAACAGGAAGACTTTTATGATGTGTTTGCCTACATTAAAGGTAAGATTCTACCTCAAACAAAAATAATTTACAAATAAAACAAATTGTAGAGCATCTTAAAATATATCATAAATGCATCAGGGAAGGATAGAGCTTTTTCGGCTTTTGTATATTTCTATGTAAAGTACAGAAATGTGTATGAAATAATATATGAATCCCCTTTCCATTAAAATCAATTATGCAACAAATTGAAGTAATGAAATATACACCAATCAGCCATATAATTATGACCACCCACCTAATACTGTGTAGGTCTCCCTTTTGCTGTTAAACCAACCCTGACCAGTTGAGGCATGGACTTCGCTAGACCTCTGAAGGTGTGCTGTGGTATCTGGCACAAAAAGTTAGCAGCAGATCCTGTAGGTTGAGAGGTGGGGCCTCCATGGATCAGACTTGTTTGCCCAACACATCCGACAGATGCTCGATTGTATTGAGATCTAGGGAATTTGGGTCAACACTTGTGTCAACAATAAGTTCAAGGTCAACACGTTGAACTCATTGTTGCATTCCTCAAACCATTCCTAAACCATTATTGCTTTATGGCAGGGCGTATTATCCTGCAGAAAGAAGCCAATGCCATCAGGAAATGAAAGGGTGTACATGGTCTGCAACAATGCTTAGGTAGGTGGTACGTGTCAAAATAAGATCAACATGAACGGCAGGGCCCAAGGTTTCCCAGCAGAACATTGCCCAAAGCATCACACTGCCTCTGCCGGCTTGCCTTCTTCCATTAAACGCCCTGGTGCCATGTGTACTCTAGGTAAGCGACACACACGCACCCAATTATCCACGTGATGTAAAAGAATATGTGACTCATCAGACCAGCCACCTTCTTCCATCTTATGATAATAAGATAAATCAGTTTTATTCACTTCACCTGTCAGTGGTCATAATGTTATGGCTGATTGGTGTATATGGACAGATCGCCCCGTGAATAAGTAAACCTTTATTAAAAAATTAACACAATAATAAATAATACCCACTCAACAGAATCAACTTGCTAATTAAATGTATATAACAAATGATGTATAACTAATTGCTAAGGGGAATTTTATTCGTATGTTTGGTATATACCGTGTAATAACTTATGATTTATGTGACCATAGAAAACCTTACAATTAAAAAAAAAAAGAGTTTTCAGATCTTATCCAAGATGTTTATTGGCCAGGTTCTGTGACACCTTTCAATCAATAAAACTTTTCCAAATTTTCCATCTTTTAATAGTGTTTTTATCACAACTTGTTTTTTATGTTTCTTATTTTTTAATTAACTTTTAATTGAATTATATTAATGTTAAGAAAAGGCATCAGTCTTCACATGGAATTTATATATTGGGATTTAAAATTTATAAACACAAAATGATGTGTCTCACCAGTAGGTTGAGTGACAAAACTTGTCTCTGTTACATTGAGATTGGTGAAATTTGTTGGGTGATTAGCGCCTGAAACAAACAAACAAAATTGCATTTTTTAGGTTAGAGAAGATTGACAACCATGTTATTACTGTGAGTATAAAGTAATATAACTTTCTGCTGTCCATCCAATAGAGTATGAAGAGTTGCCATATAAGATTACAACTTTTGCAATGTCTAGATATTGCCTTCAATATTAAAAGAAAACTTCATTATTTTTAATCCTTGTTGCAAAAAACTGACTATAGCAAGTAGATTTAAATGCTGCCATTGCATCTGAGAAAGAGACCTAGAGACCTAAGAGGTCCTGAAAATGTACGTGGCAATTTATGTCGGCCCACTAAACGGTGTCACCTTTGACTTCTTTCAGATGAAAATGGTTTATTAGACATTTAATGATGAGACAGATACATTTTAATAGGAAAGTGAAAACACTTTACTTAGGAAAACTAATATAATTAATAATATATAATGCCCCAACCAGGCTGCGGAGCTGCATATCTCAGTTCCCCTGTCTCGCTACAGTTTTCCTGTCTCGCTACAGTTCCCCATTGCTGTAATCCATTCCTGGATTTTCTTATGCTCTGTCCTGTTTCTTTGATTACAGTCCTGCTCTTAGCTTCAGCTTCTGTTTCCTATATAAGATGTGCTCCACCTGTTATGTTTGTCTCAGTCTGAAGTCTAAAGGTATGTCCTTCTCTGTTCTGTGTATAGATTTAATGTTTAGTTTCAGCTTATTAGTAATTCTGTAGGCCGGGTTTAGTGCTAGGACCCACCGAATATTAGAGTACTTTGGCATAGTGGTGGGCTAAGCATACTATGGCCATAAGATGTGACTAAATCTCCAATTGTTATCATATAGTCCTAGGCTAGTCCTGTATTTGTATGTTAGTCTTTTATGTGCCTTTGCCCTCTTTTCCCTGAATCATCTGAAGATCTCGGTCCCAGTTAAGATATCCTATCCTTGCTTAAAGGAAAAGCGTCTGAGGATCTCCGCTCCTCACTCCATTCCCTGTGTTTCTTGCCTTGCCTTGTTTCCTGTCCTTTGTTTTGTGTCCTGTACCATGTATGTCTTGTGTGGTTATGTTTCTTGTCTGTCTCCCTATTCCTTGTTCTGTCCCCCTTTCTTGCTATGTTCTACTGTTACTCTGCTTAGCTTCCCTACTCCCAGCCTGCAGCATCCTGCTCATTTCTCTGTTGAGCTATGTTTCATACAATAAAATTGTAACTGTGTTCTACAAGAATGAAAGGTAATATAAAAACAGGGTACTTAGCTTTTTAACCCTCTATTCATTCATCGGAACACATATGCGGTAGCTTCCCCAAGGGCTCTTCCTTCAAAAAGCCCCTTATAACACATATATGGAAAAAACAGAACAAATTCTGGGGATACAGCTTTAAAAGCACTCTGTAAAAAGAATAAAAACCACAAATGGTGCAATAACGTTTAAAAGGTTTAAAACAGCCCCCACTCACAAGATTGTAGTAGGTACCGCGCCTTTAAGATAGCCTGTATCTTAGGAATCCTGGAGGTTTGCTGGAACTTTTAAAACCACCTCAAAGTTTTAAAAACCGGTCATCTGCTGGATACAAACGAATGGCAGGCAGGGTATCTTCCAAAAGCTCTTTATTTAAAATAGCCCATTAAAAATGCTTAATGCGTTAAGAAACTAAGTCCAACACGTTTCGTCATATGCTGACTTCATCAGGGACTAGTTATAATGCATCCAGAAACATAAGCTAACAAAATATATTGTACCTGCTACAATCTTGTGAATGTGGCACAACTAGTGGGGGCTGTTTTAAACCTTTTAAACGTTATTGCACCATTTGTGGTTTTTATAGAGCTATGTTTCATGCCTGCTGCATGGTGCATGCAGGATGTCACTTTGTTTTGTTCTGGACATCATCCGCTGATATGTCAGGGCCCTGAAAATACAGAAAATACAGATTATCCATACCTTCAGTTGTGGAAAAGTTTTGGGTAAGGGTTGTTGTCCCACGAGAAGGACGAGATGTAATTTCTGTAAATAAAAAACATACATTATTAATAAACATTTAGAGATGTTAATACCGCTATTGATATATTGAATGTATATTATGTATACCTATACACTATTATATATTTTCATGAAACTGAGGAACCTACTATATTTAAAAAAACATTTGATTTAAAGTGTACTTTCAGTAGTAGTAAGGGTTTTAATTTGCTCATTCTTTACATATATTTAAAGGTAAAGGTAAATACATATTTAAAGGTAAAGGTATTTAATAAGGTCTGATGTTGAGTCGCTAGTAACATTGTACAATGCAAAGGGAACACTTTCTCAAGCAGTTTTCAAACCCTTAAGTGGTTATATGGATGTCTCTCTAAGAAGGAAGGCGAGTTGGGCTCAATCCTCCCCTGAAATCCGATGTGTTTATGGACATTCCCACCAAGCTTATGAACGGCTGGTGGTTAGCGTTGGTTTGGGACAGCGGAAGTTAGCTGACGTCGTTGTTTGGATGAGGGGGGAGGCGAGTACCTGTGCTTTGGATTGTTTGTTGGTGAGTGGCCCGGCAAGGACGGGGTTAAGTTCTGTTACTGTGTTGGACATGTTGATGGGTTTAATGAATTTGTATGTATTTGTTTATTTGTTATTTATGTGTTACTATACGCTGGTTGTTTATTGTATATCTATGTATTTATGTTGAAGTTATGTAATCATTTTTAGGCCAACACAGTTAAGATATGGTGTTTAACCCCTTAAGGACAACGGGTGGTCCCTAAACCCATTGAAAACAATGCATTTTGAGCCTGTACATGTACAGGCTTTGTCATTAAGGGGTTAATAAAGTGAGCTGTGGTCTGTTTTGGGGGTTGGGTGTTAGAGCACGGTGCACACTACCTTCATACATCTTTATAAATCGCTGAAATATATGGTAATCATGCCTCTCGTCACACAATATAATGATACAATATATAAAAAATATTTTGATTGCACATACATGGAAATTGCACACAAAACCCATGTAGGTAAGAGTACACAACATACCACAAGATAGACACTCATAAAATGGTGGTCGCATGCACTAATTATACCAAAGAATCACAGTCTAGGCACAAAAATACATTGAACTTTAAGGCTGCTTTTGCTTCCTCAGGGTCTGGACAGCTTGCCATCATTGAGGGGACAATACATTTTCAAGTTTATCAAGATATCATACAGTAAATCTACTACAGAAAAATCTGTTTTTTGCAGTGGCTCAGTAAGGACCCATTAGAGATGCTATGGAATGACCTCAAGAGATCTGTTCATATCAGACATCCTAAGAAAACGGCTGAGCTTAAGCAAAAATTCTCTTAAACGTTGTGCAGCTACCGGAGGCTGCTTAAGGTTGTTATTGCCAAAGAAGGTTCAATCAGTTATTAAATTCAAGGGTTCACTTACTTTTTCCAAAAGCACTGTGAGTTGTGTTCGATAAAGATGTGAAAGATTATCATTGTTTATGTGTTATCAAGCACGTTGTCTTTGTCTATGCTTGTGATTTAGCTGTAGATCACAGTGTATTGACATTTAAGGCAGAAAACCAGGTAATCCCAAAGGGCTTTTCTTAAGCCAAAAATCTCAGGTTCAGTGTCTATATAATAGATACATGCATCATATATAAGTGTATCCTACACAATAGTAGAATAGACTTTCTGGCATTAACATCTGAACTAACATAACTTTTTGATATTTAACAATTGTATGAAAAATCATAGAAGCATATGGAACAATATGTAAAACTGAACAAATGAAATGAATATACAATAATAATTTAAATCCTGAGTGAATAACACCAGCGTTTTATTGAAAACCAAGAAATAAGGGTAAAGAGCATTTGCAAAATGTATGTGTACATTATTGACAAAGCATCCAAAATGCCAACTACATTTGGCATTGCCATTTTCCTTTGGTGTAAAGTTTTGGTATTTATATTCAGGTACAGGATCAAATAAATAATTTTTTATCTTAGAATAGATGTTATTATCTGTTAATAAGTAAATGAACCATTTAATATTGTGAGTATATAGCAGGGTAAAGATTAAATTAAATCTTACATAAAATAACCCTTAGTCTCCTGGCACCTCAATCACTGATTTCATTATCCATATCCTAGTATGCTTTTCATCAAGTAGCTACGCAGTTTGTCATATTCTCAAAGTTGCATTAAGGAGAAGCCATGGAAGCGCAGTTGTAAAGTGTACAAACTTTTTGACATAAAAGAACATCAAAACTCTAGTGGAAGAAGTTTGGAAGCATTTGTAGATCTTTTTATTGGAAACATTTTCTGCAAAATAACTGTTGTATATCTTTAAAAAAAAGGGAAGAAGGGTTTTAGTGAAGTACATGTATGAACCTTCTTGTAAATAAATGTCCTAACATAGTATTTCAGCTATCACATCTTACCACTCGGTGCACTTCCGTTTCACTTCGGACCAGCCTATTGTGAACAATTTTTGACAGGCCCGGGGGCAGCCCACCACTGTAAGCTAATGGGGCACCCCCCTGATGAGTGGTACCTGGGACTGACTGCGTCTAACGTAGCGGGATCACAGGGTGGTTAAATACAATGCTGCTCACAGTCAGACAGAAAGTTGTGGTTAAGGTAATGGGGTGAGTGAGGGAAGGAAAGATGGCACTATGAAGCTGTTTAGAAACAGAGATGGCAGAAACAAGCTGTTTGGGCACAAATATGGTAGTGGTAAGAAGTAGCTTCCCACTGCCTGTGTAAGGCACATTAGGGCATGGCTGTAATGAGCAGTCCATGTTGAACTATATATTGTATTATTACACATACCTAATAGATTTGGACAGTGCTCTGTTTCATACAGGGGCAGGGTTTCCAGAAACAAGAGGAGTAGGTGTTACACATAAAATAATATATATAAAAATGTATATATGCATTAAAATGTCTCCCCATGTTTTGATTAAAATAACATTTGCAAAGTTTGAAGCATAGTATAGTCGAAAATGTCTTAGTATGCTGAAGGGGACATACCAAGACATTTGGACAATGCTATGGTTCCAACTTTATGGGAACAGTTTGGGGAAGGCCCTTTTCTATTCCAGCATGACTGTGCCCCAGTGCACAAATCAGGATCTATAAAGACATGGTTGGATGAGGGTGATATGGAAGAACTTGACTGGCTGCCTACAGCACTGACCTCAACCCCACCTAACACCTTTGGTGTGCTGTATAGAGTAATGTAGCATTGAAGAAAACATGGCTTTATTTAATTTTGTTACAATATACTTCCCTTTTCTACAGACCACGGGCTACCACTGTTTTTATTCATATGATATTTAGGGTGACTTTCCGTGCTCAAAGGCCACCTTCAGCTGATTCTTTATGGCAATGCTAAATATGTCTTGCTTGTCCAATGAGCAGACCTGGGAACTCTCCGGGTTTGACCCAGAGATTGCCGGATCGCGAGAGCGGGGTCTTGACATGCCCCACACCCCTTTAAATGGGGGTGTTTCCCGCTGCCGTCAGCCGGAACTCCCATCGACGTCATCAGGAACGCCCCCGACTCTCATGAACTGGTTAAGCAGGTCGGTAGGAGCAGAGGATACAAGGGGTTCTGTCTGTACCCCACGATGTATTATGGCTAGAGGGATGATACAGACAGGCGCAGGCAGAATACTCTGTAGTGGACTGTATTGAAGAAGTTGGCAGGAACAATAAGTACAGGTGGTCTCTTGGCAGGATGCCCACTGGCAGGGCAGACAGCAGGAACAATACAAGGTCAGGTACAGGGCCAGAGCAAAGCAGTCCAAACACATTAATGCAAAGGCCCTGACTGGACAGGGAAGGTTTATATAGGCAGGGTAATCCATGTAATCAGGCTCAGCTGTCCCAAGCAATCTGGTGCTCCAGAGTGGGAAGAGCGGCAGACACACATGACAGCAAAATAAATATTGCATTGTCCGGGCTGGTAGGGTGGAATCCTGACACCACCCTACCAGCGGGACATCCCACTGATGTCAGTGGATGGGAGGGGGGAACTCCCACCAATGACACGGGACCGCCCCCTGACATCAGTGGGCAGTCCTGGCTGCATCCCACAAGGGAAGGATCCGGGTAGCCAGAGCCCAGAATTTACCAGGTATGCCAATGAGTGTGTCCAGCTGAGTGATTAGGACTGAGTCATTCTGTACCACAAGGGAGTTCAAGCAGTCCAGGTGTTTGTCTAGTAGATTGGGCTAACATAACAGAGCTAGAACACATACAAATACAAATACAATATACAGAAATTAGAACTGTAATACAAACGATTGTGTTGGATATCTTCAGAAAGTAACATGATGCTGCCAAAGATGATTATGTATAATTAAAGGCATATATAGACTTCTCCAAGCAGACAGCTGCAAGTGTATTACAGTTTTATCTTTTTGTTTCTTTTAAATTGTATTTACTTTTTCAATTTAGAAGTCTCTGAAATCTAGGTTTCAATGTGTGTGGATGACACAAACGTATGTAAGGTAACAAACACTAAAGTTGACGTTTCTTCTTTTGTGGTAGATTTTAGATAAATGGCACTTAAAACACAAGTCAATCATGAAAATAAAGGCTTACACACATGTACCAAATATTAAATAAGCCAACAATAAGGATATACGTTTTCTTTTTACAGCCTTCCTATGGTATTTTCTTGAATTTTTATCTAGATATAGATGCAAAATGGGCAGATAGATAGATAGATAGATAGATAGATAGATAGATAGATATTGACAGAGCTCAGGTTGAAACTGACATTTCTAGATCTTAATGAAAATTCAGCATTGATTTATTTCCCAAAATGAATTTGTTGATCTAAATGTATATCTTAATTTTACACTGTATTTGTAACTGCAAATGTAAGAGTCTATGAACCGACAGTTTTTAAATGAGTACAAATGAATTTTTATGGCATATATCTAAGGTCCTATTTCTGTTACACTTTTACATTACCAAGTCACTCAGATCTATTGTCAGACATGGCAACTTTATTCTGTAATGAAGCCAAGTGCAGAGTTACAGATTTCACATGGTCTTTTGGTAGTCATGGCAACAACCTTTCAATGCTGCTGTTGCTGCTGCGGTACTTAAAAACACTACTGTGACAGACTTGCATTTTAGACATCGCCTACATTAAATTTAGCCCAGAATTAAAGATTTTGAAACATTAAAGAAATCATTTAATAATTCCCCCCCCCCTTGGGAATAATTTATTTAACACACTTCTGGCACTTCTAAAGAATGTATTCAAAAAATACAAATTATAATCTGTAACACATTTATTTAGCTAAATACAGCTATTAACAATCGATCATGAATATTTGCTGCAAAAAAGTTTAATATGTAAGACTGATGTGTAGGTAATCTGGTGTGTTATTTAACCTGGGTTTAATTTAAATTAATCCTATGTTTTGCATAAATAGTTAATTTTTGTTAAAATGAATGCCATCTATTAGACATTGTACGCATACGCAATTTAAAATCAGGTTTATTTCCTACAGGGTTATGCTATTCTTTTAAGGTCATATTGATCTGGAGTTTAAGGACAATGCAGTAGGCTTAGGCTACATATTGTGTGCCTTCAAAAAAGAATATCCTTATGACTTATTGGGTTATTTTATTCTAACATTTGTTACAGCTCATCTGTTTAAAAAATAGTGATTTAAAACAATATCACTGTATGCTTCTATTGGAAATAAATGAGAAAAGAGGAGGTAAATATATTAGGTACAAGAAAGGTATTGAAAAAAGTGTATGACAATGGATTAAAAAAACATACTTCCAAGTGTACCAGAAAACAATAGGGTTTTTTTTCCCTTGTATTGAATTAGTGGAAGATCTAAGAGCTACGGCTAAACCTAATCTTACCTGGGTCTTAAGAATCAGCAATGGAGTGATATGGCCCATACACATTTACAATAAATTGTTACAATTAATATACCGTAATTAAATATAGCCAATGCTTCCTGGTTCTTCTTCTATAGAGTTTTTATTTTATTCTGTCATTTTATACAATAAGAAGATCTTATCTACCCATTCAACATTGTTGCCTGTGATATTTGTAAATTCTGGGTAATAAAACTTAATAGAAGCAATAAGAGCCCTTGCCCCTTGCAAAGCTTTCTTGCTATTCATTGATTACCATTGGTTTCTCTGAAAACTTTTTATGCATAACCCCACATTTAAGAACTTTGTGTTTTTTATAGGGTGCTAGAACATTTTTTGTATCTTGTGGTCTATACTTAACAACCTGTCATTTTATTTCCTTACTCAGGAAGCTTGTCTTGGAATCTCAATCAGTATTTCCCAATAGATGACTTACCATTAGATTTTTACATTTCTTTGGATTTTTAAAAAATATTTTTATGTACTCTAGTTAAGCAGCTTTAAGCTTAAGGGGATTATTATATAACATTTTGGTTATGGTTTAATTGTGGACCATAATTTTCTTTTTGCCTTTACCTTTTAACGATGTGCTAGAGGTCGTTGATCTGTTGATTGTAGGTATAACTGCAACAGTGGTACCTACAGTAGAAAAAAAGAGGTCAAAGATAAACCACATGAAATCTGTCCCCACATATCACCAGTAGACTGGTGTATGTGGTGTATATCCTGTCATGTTGTAGAGGAAAGGTTTTTTCTATTCACTAAATTGTCATACTCATCTTTTTATTGACGTGAAAGTGCCAAAGGGGAGTAGGACACTGTACTCTCCCTGTACTTTAGTTGCACAAAGGCACTATTATTATTATTATTATTATTATCTTTTATTTATATAGCGCCAACAGTTTACGCAGTGCTTAATACAATACATATATTATGGGGGTGTGACAAGACAAGAATTGCCATACTAAGACAAAACGATACATTAGGTGGAGAGAGCCCTGCTCGCAAGCTTACAATCTTGATTACAAATATAATTAAATTACTTAATAATAGGTTTTAGCAAACAGCTTCCTTTAATTAGTTCAGTTTTCATGTGTTGGTTTTGGATGGCCAGAATCTACTAGTTTATAATCCTAAATATATATGGCAATACAAAAAAATGGCATCAATGGCATATGATAATATGATTTGTGTGATAGGTGTTTAATCTTGAGAAATTTGTTGTTGTTTCATTAATTAGATAAGTATTGGGTTACCATAGTATGATCATTTGCTGTGCAGTTAGAAAACTAGCATCATATCTCTTAGAAACATTTATTAATTGGAATTCCCCTTTAACAATGGAGAAAGGCAAACTCCAGCTATCATATGAACTTTAATGCATATGACTGTGACGTTTTCTTGTGGATGCATGGGAGGTTGCTGAAGAACCTTATATCTATATATATATAGCAGTATATCTATTGGCCCCTTTCTTTCGCTTGATATACTCACCTCAGGTCCAGCGCTCTTCAGACCCCTGTGCTCATACAAGATAAGTGATTACATTACAGTAATTAGCTGCTTCCCACAACAGTGGCAAGAATCGTTAATGGAGAACCTAAACATATACATTTATATTATAGGCAACTGACTCTGCTTCAGGTCTTAGTTTTTTTTTGTTTCTCTCTTTACAGTAAATTTTTTCAAACGTATTTTGAGAACATTTTGCTTTGAAACAATAATATGAGGTATGTTTTACCTTGCAGTGATGTAACTTTTGATGTAGTGAGAGGTGTAGTTGTGGTGCCATTACCTGTAAGAAATCAATAATTTAATTAAGAAGTTATTTTTCCAAAAAGCATGCAAATGACCTTCTAGGTTTGTTGCACATAGCCCAATCTTTGTATGTAGAATAGCGGGATTGGAAGGTACTAAGGGAAAATAGGGAGCTTGAGAAACAAAAGCAGTGTCTTGTGAAAGTCATGGAAGAGGAGGCCAAAAATTATACAAAATGTACAGCGCATATAAATAATCTATACTGTCTAAACTGTGATGTTAACATACTTCGCTTAGATTTGTAAATTGGAATAGTGAAACCTATACCAAATATAAAGCATCTGGCGGCGTGTGATCTATATTTGTGCTAATAAAGGCTGTTAGAGATTTTTTTTTCTGCAAGAAATCAGCGGATACCCAGCAAATACCATTCAGAAACACCTGTCTGACCTGAGGCATGAATACTGGGGATTCCGTAATACACTAATGGTGTTTCAGGGGTATGTGCCGGTTTCTTGCTCTGTTTTGTGTACATATTGGTTATTATTTTAGCAGCAGCCAGCAATCTGAATGTGAGTGTTTTTTTATGTTGTGTGCTCTGCTTTCTGTATATAGTTTTTATGCTTATTTGCTGGCTCTGACCAATCCTTAGGGTTAAGGATGCCACACAGGAGCCTCATTAATGGTGTCCAGAGAGCTTTACATGACTTAAGAGTCTCCGTGTGTTAAAAGGCAGTGCAATCCCACTGATTCAGCTCCTTGGTAAGCAAGGACTTGCCGAAATTGGGATACTTTGATGTAGTGCCTAAGCAATATTTGGCCCAATAGTGTGACAGAATCCCCAATGTTTATGCTTCAGATGTAAATATAATGATGTCCCTAACGACCCCTCATACCTAATGGATAATCAATCCATAGAGAACACAATTTTGACATTTAATTTAATCTTAGAGCATAGCAACACTGACTAATCTATTATTTACTGCCACCTTTAACACATCACCCTGATGGACATTTATGCACTCTTGGTAGCCTGATGCATTAAGGCTAATTGGGGAAATCAGATTGTCTCCAACAGAAATGACAGAGACATACAAAACACTGTAATCTTATCAACTTTAGAATTCAACTTTAAAAAAAAACTTGCCTTAAATGTATTTGTATGACAAAAATAATCATATATTAGTAATTAGTAATACCGGATTACCTATGTACATTCTAAAGTTATGATGTCTAGTTTAAGAAAATATCCTTAAAATGTGCCATATTGTCTGGCTGAAATCCAAAGGGAATTCTATCATCAAAATGTATTCGTACAAAATAATGCTATGAAAACATTTAAATTATATTTAATACATTTATCAGTTTAGATGAAATGTGTATCTGTCTGTTATTTTTATTATTAAAACAAGATAATAAATAAAAAGACTGGAAAGACAATTTTTAGTAGACTTGTATTTGTCTATTTTCCTAGTGGTATTTTTCTTTATCTACATACAACACTATAAAACATATCTATGCTACATTATGAGAAACGAAATTGGAAAAATAACAAAGCTTTCTTTCTACCTGAATGCTACATGCCTTTTTGCATAGCAAATTAATAAAAAACAGAAAAAACACCTCCACGTGAAAATAGTGTAAAGTAAATAAAAATGAATAAATACCCCTACAGGTTCTGCTGCTCCCAAAAACAACACTCCCCACAAGTGTACGGCAACAACAATATCAATAGTTGGGGCGCATAAACATGTAGAGAGAAAAAATAAAATACAATAGTGTAATAAATTTTAAACAATGAGAGTGGTAGTGATATAATTGCACTCACAAAGGTAGTATATGTAAGAGGCACATCAAATGGAAGGTAATCTTCAAGAAATCTGGAAGTAAAAAACCACAAATGGTGTAGTATGAAAGAGCTATGTTTAATAGGATAGAGCTCGTAAACTCACAATTCAGGTGGCATAACCGGAAATGTTATGCAAATAAACGAAGTAAAAAACGTCCAAAGGGAAAAAGAAATCCAACAGAGACCGGTCTACTGTTGGATTTCTTTTTCCCTTTGGACGTTTTTATTTTTTTATTAAACATAGCTCTTTCATACTACACCATTTGTGGTTTTTTACTTCCAGATTTCTTGAAGATTACCTTCCATTTGATGTGCCTCTTACATATACTACCTTTGTGAGTGCAATTATATCACTACCACTCTCATTGTTTAAAATTTATTACACTATTGTATTTTATTTTTTCTCTCTACATGTTTATGCGCCCCAACTATTGATATTGTAGCAAATTAATAAATAAAATCTATTCTTAAGGGTAAACATAATAACTCGTTATTTAATAATCTGATAAATAATAAAAATAGGCAATGCTTTTGTTTCTCAGTTTGCATTCTATAATTTCTATATCCACTGTGTATGTCTTTTCGTTTCCCTTTAGAACATTTGTTTTCTTTTATGTTAAAGGATGGGTTGTGTAAGAAGCTTGTTCTAACACATTTATGCTTGCAAAATTCCAAACTTATACCAGCGCAAATCATTTTTATATTAATGAATTTTATATATATATATATATATATATACATATATATGGTGTATACG
>VKOC01046811.1:0-12913 GCA_009364415.1 Spea multiplicata | reverse complement strand
GTGGATTATGAACCCACGTTTTAAGAACCCAACTTTGTCTATTCCCTATGTATAAAGGATTACACTAGATACAGAAGATGAAGCAGTGTCTATTAAAATATTTTTCATGTGGACCGGCTTTTTGTTAACATACTGCTATTTCAGTTACTATTACAAATTGTTAATTCTTAGACTAAAACGGTTTTGAACAGAAATGCACCCAGCCACAGCTGAAATATAAATTCTTATCTGATTGATTTTTCATTAAAAAAGGTACTAGGTATATGTACTTCTGACACTGAAATAAAATATCAAAAATCTTTACTTCCCCTTTCATAATATAGCATTTACAGTATTCCATTTGCCATACAGTTTTACAGTATTGTATTGAACACTGAGTAATGTGTAACTGAACAGTTTGAAAATATAAACAATATAATGAGTATTATACTACTAGATGTATCCATTGGTTCTTCTGTCTACCTGGGCAACGCTTATAAAATGCATTCATATATCTGCAATATTTGTATCACATTTGCACTGTAATGTGCAACAGTAATTATATAAATTTAAAATGTAACCATGTTTGATTCCTTAAGCTAAGAAAGATATTAGACAGCTGCTACTCCATATTGGACAGCTTCAGCCTAGTCATTAAACTTTTTTTTATCACTAAATATTGTAATTATATAGTGATGAAGGAAGGGAAAAACATCAGATGCATCAATACATATGTAGACTATTTTCAGTTAAATATGCAAAATGTAGAATACTTTATAGTAAATATATAAAACATACAGTAAAATAATGTAAAATAACCTTTGTTTAGATGTCTAAAATTGTGTGAAATAACACAATTATTCTATGTCTATGATTTATTTTTACATAGAGGAAATTAGTGTCATAAAAGTCAAAGAAATTTGTTTTCTTACCTCATTTTATGCAAAAATTGAACAGTCTTGAAATCTTTCTTTACATTGATTGTAAGATGGATTGTGTTTATGAATCACCAAATAAAGTCAAAAAGCCACCTCAAGTTGATGTCTTGATGTGCTTTAGGGGTACTCACTAATGATATCCCTGGCTGGTTAAAGAATATGTTTTATCTTTAAACCCCTAACTGATGTTTCATTATATTTAGGGTTCATTAGCTTTAACACCTCCGTTTTGTGTTCTTTTAGTGATTCGTTCAAAACCAGAGATCAGTAGATCTTCACATATATTGTTTCTTATGTGTCAATATCCTCTTGAAAACTCTTATAGAAGGGATTCTGGTTAACAAGGCATCCAGTGGTGAAAGGAAGCTATAAAACATAATAAAAATACTCTGTTTTCTCAATACCCCAGCCAGTTCCCTGGTACAAAAGTGGTTTGTTTTACTAATGCCTCTTTGTGTCTGAAGTTATCCATACACCCTGTCCATTTCACACACCTTATTTGCCCTTTGTCCAAGGATTACTTTGTCGAATAAAACATTTATAATTTTGCTTTTTTTTCTTCCTCCACAAAATATTGTAGTCAAGTTTGGTTTTCCGGTAAGAGGATGAGCTTTCCGAACCTATCATAAAAACATATGAGGGCTGAAAGCAAGTTAAATCCGGATTTCATTTCCATATTGGGAATTTGAGAAAAACAAGTGCCTCTAGGTGCCTTCCAAATAAACAGCATTTTCTAAGTGGTATGAACTGAGTATCACTGTACGTGAAAAATATAAGTTAACCTACACTTACATTGTCAGTGATACAAGAAAATTGTAGAAACCATGTACATGCAGTGAAGAATTGTGTCTGTAGGATTAATATTCTGTGGACATTTATTCCACCTAAAGACATCTTAAATGCCTTAGTTTTTTTCCATTTTACTGTTTGTACTGCTGAAACTGAGATTTTCATACTCTTTAATTGTTTTTCTATAGCAATAAAACATATTAATAACACTATAACTGCTGCCCTGTCGTTATTATGGGCACCTTATCACATAAAACTACTAACATTGTTGCATTTTATATATTAGTTTCTACATACTGTATAAGTACTGTATATATAAATACATATATTTGTGAGTTCAGTTCCCTTTTTTCAATAAACATGATATTTTTATTACGGGACTTTATTATCATAGAATGTATGTGCCACCACATGTAGAACTTTCCCCCAGAATTTTATTGTATAATATGAAGGTAATCAATATTACCTCACTCACATCCAAACAACAGGTGTCATGTAGAGTAAATTTCAAAAAAATGTTGATGCTAATTTAAATTATGTCTGAAAACCACTATATCCTCTTACTGTTATTACTGAACTAAAAGGTAACTGACGTGCAATTAAAATCAATTCTTATAAAACAAACGGATTAAGCTTTAACACATCAAATAATTAAATTGAATTGCGTTCTTTAGTGGCATTCTCTAGAGAACTGTTAGGCAGTTCCCTTGTGGTGAATATAAAAACAAAAAAAAACTGAAAAATAAGCTCACTCACAATAGCCCAAAGGAGTAAGAAGTCAAGTTCTCACAGTGCTGACTTTAAGTGATACAGTGTCACAAACCTCTTCGATGTTAGAACATTTTATTTTGCTCCAACCTTTCCGTCTTTAGTGCCACATCTGTAATATTAGTAGTAGTATAGATATTCCCCAGAGGTGCTGCCTATAAACATAATTTTAATGACTACCATATAACTTTTATTTTAGTAACCTTTCCAAAACAGAAAAGGGTACATAGAAATGCATATTTAATTTTACGGACCATCATTCAATTTGTCTTAGAAATGGAGACATGGAGATTTCCATTTAGTAAGCCATAGGGAGAATTGGCCTCAGTGTCCAGTTTAGTATATCTGCGCCTAATCAGCAATTACCTAGGCTTGCATAAACCCTCTCCTTTGTTAGGCACAGTGATCAATTACTTACTTCCAGTAACAACATTGTTTGTTCCAGATTTATTTCTTTTATGAGGTCTCCCTGCTTTTCTGGCTCAACTGGTGTTTTTCGTGTCAGTTTCCACTTTCCTCTGTTTCTTAGATTGTAAGAATAGTACATAGCTATAGTTACCTGAAGCCTTGGCTTGACATTGGGTTCCAGCTAAGGTGACCACATTAGCAACGTTTTTCAGGACACATAAACAGTAATTTTGACATATTGCTGACCAGCCAAATTAAATGCTCCCCTGCAGTACGGAGGTTGTAACTGACTAATTGGTTCCTATGCATAAGTTTATACATCCCACATACTACAGGGCAGCATTTTATCTGGACTGGTCAGCAATATGTCAAAATTATATGTATCCTGGAAAACATGGCCGATGTGGTCACCCTAATTTCAGCATCGCACCAGATTTTTTTTTATAAGTAGAACGCAGGAAATAATTTGGAAAAGACTTAAAACTAGGATTGTGTGATGTATGTCTGTTCTACTAGCCAAGAGAACATTAGTGTGCTTTGTCAAAAGAAAGGTCTGATTCTTGAATACATTACTGTTTAATTAATCACTTTACATTATTTTCTATAATGTAATGTGATATTTCACTCACTGTAAGTAGTTATTTTTGGATTATGCCTTTTCTCCCCAGTTTTATGTTTTCAAAGTCCTTGCCATCACATAGGGACCATGATCATTATACTACAATTTAACATTCATCAGATCTTTATGTAATCTCGAATTTCATTATTTTGTAACATCTACTAATCCATTTGTTCCTTGGGAGACAGCTTTTGATTTTTTCATTTTTATTTTTTTTCTTCAAATGTTCGGTCTATAATAGCCTGTTCATACTCATCGTACAAAATGATTAATGTGACAGTTATCAGATAAAGCTGTAACAAAGACCTTCAGATCTATTTTATTTCTTGAAAACTATGTCTGAGTTTGCAACTTTCTCAATCCCTATATCTTTACATTTTTGACACATTACTTTTGTGAAGAATCACACACAAGTCAACGGCCCTCTCTCCTACTGTGGTGTCACTGTTTTCCCCTATGAGCTCTACAGCAATAAACACATATGGGTGTTTAAGACACAACAATTATCTTTCTAAATGACCTTGATTAAAAACTTATTTGGGGGTAGTGGCACTGGTAGTCTCAAGCACTGTTGCCATAGTCGCTGTAGAGATTCATCAAGAGTCAGCGGTCTTTGTTCTGTGTTATGCTTTTTTGAAGGTGCTGTATCTAGTTATGTTCTCATGTCCAAATGTTGAAGGCTATATCATGTCTGTAGCTGATGGCTGTGCTTAAGCTGCTCCGCTTAGTTATAAAGTTTTGAGTGGCCATTCTAACAATGTGACATGACTCTAAAAATATATCTATAATTTTAACACACATGACAAGGTATTTACTTTGAAAATCCAATATACATGAGAAGATGATATTGGCACGGATAAAAATGAAAAAAAAATAATGAAGAAGGTTACAAAGAGGCAATTATTCAGGAACTATCTTCATAAATATGCATATGAATAGCTAACATGTACATAAGGGATAAAATAAATTGTATATTAAATTAATGTAAGATCAGTTTGCAAATAATTTCAAATTTAGAGCACAATTGATCTGTGAAGCAGCAAAAACAAGAAAAGCTAAATTTAGATAAAAATTCACTCGCTCAGTAGTAATCAATTATACCTGTTAAATCAGTTTATTGTAAACACAGACTATACTACTAACTACTTACAAACTATAATGATCTATGGCTATACGGGTACCACAAAAGTCTTTATGCTTTAGTGTATGCATTGTGAAAAGTAGCTGGTAGATGATACGATTTGCCAGAATTATGCTTTATATGTTATTGTCTACATATATAAAACAATCAGTTTCTATCTGCCATATGCAGTGGTCCCAATCTCACAGAAATGCCAGGAGTCTCCGAAATTGGGGTTGTTTCTTCCGTCTCCCTGATGCATGCAACAATATCCCTGATGCACACAACAATATCCCTGATGCACACAACAATATCCCTGATGCACACAACAATATCCCTGATGCACGCAACAATATCCCTGATGCACGCAACAATATCCCTGATGCACGTCCGATTGCTGTAAAATCATAGACCTGAAACGTGGAATCACAAGTCTTTTCTACTTTCATCATCTGCTTCTCCTCAGTATCAGCTCTGTTAACCAGACCTCCTGGAGCACTTCCACAAAAGCTATAACCATAAGCATGGAATTTTAGTTATTACAATTGCATTGGATTTCTTGGGAGAATTTGTTTATTGGAATACTGTTTGTAATTAGCACATTTTTTTTTAACTTATTCTGTCCTTGGCATCACCTGAGTTACAACTGACATGCATGTAATATTGCTAGTGTCGGAAAATAAGGTTTTAATTTTTTATGAGCTTGTCACTAATGGTGCCTAAATTACTTGAATATGTTGTTCATTGGTCTTTTCCGGTTCTTTTATAAATTATTTAAATATAAATTAAATACAACCAAAAGAAACATATGGGCTATATGATATATGTTTCGAATGAAGTAGATTACAAAAAAATATTGAAAATGAAAAATATCAAAAACTGCTGCTATATACATTAGGCAGGGGCTACATTTCCCTAGCCCTTAACTGACATCATCTGATATTGGACTGCTCCTCATTAACCTCAGTCTATTGAGTGCACACATCCTGTATTACTCGATTTAGCTATTCTGTCAAATCTTGAGGGTCACAGGAATTGAAATTTGTATGATTTTTTTTTGATTGACATCAGACAGATAAATAGAAAAACAGAAATCAATAGCCTCACAAAATAATGGATTTGATGCTTGATAGGCCCAGCACGCTCAGTGTTCATTTCCCATATACCACAAATTGATGTTATGAAATAGGGGCGCACAGTTGTTGAGGGCTGCAAACATTCCAATGTTTGGGATATCGTGGCTTAAAAACCAGCATCTCAATTAAAATTGATTACTTATTTTCAAGTAAGGATACACCGAATACAACAGGCAGCCACACACTCCCTTTCTGCCACTAGAGCAGCATTCTCGGTATTATTCAGTCCTATCGGCCACTAGTCCACCGGGCATTCGCCCGGTGTGTCAGATGGCCAGCCTTGGTCTGGGAGCATCACAGCTCTAAAGTGTTCTGCATCCCTAACCTGAAAATAGTATCTATATAAAGCACCAAAAATCTGAAAGTAAATTAATTCAGTAAATAGAGTGTATGTTTTCCTCAGAAATGGCCTACTTAATAAAATAGATGATCAACGGGTCACAAGCTCGCATAAAAAAAAGCATTGTCCCTATTGCTATGCTTTTAATCACAACCTTAACACTTTTTGACAAACGTTTGAAGTTATGTTTCTACTTAGAATTGGAAGAAGTAATAGTTTATTTTGAGATGCAATTTAGCAAAAAAAATGTGTTTTCATTCTAATCAAAATTTTATATCAGTGTAGAGTAAATAATTATAGATTGCCTTTGCCAGTCATGCAATTTAGATGATAACTGGGTCACCACATCAATGTAGTGGTTGAAACTAAATTCTAAACTGAGATCATATTCTGTTTAATCTAATGCCTGTACCAGTGCACCTGGTGTGAATGAGCCTGATTACCATATAACATTACATGGATATACATGAGAGTGGTAACACAGATTATATTGTATACTGCGCCAAGATATTCAGGATATACTCCAAATTGTGCTTTTTATATTTTTTTTTTTACAGCTGGTTTGCTGTAGTGTGGTTCTAAAACAAAAAAAAAGTAATTTTACGCACCAGAAGCCAGGGAAATTTTAAAGAAGTTAGTTACATTTTTTTCTCCCACAATCAATGTACTACATGATAATAATATAAATGTTCCATTAAAAGATGCTTAATTGGGTAAAACATACAGGCACTAAGTAATGACATAAAATATAATTAACAGCTAAGTTGAAAATTGTTACACAAAATAAAGGAGCTAATAGACAAATAGAGATGTAACAAAAAGCATGCAAAGTGCTTTAAACCTCTGTAAACCTCCTACTGTTTTTGATCTGGCCTAAATTATTCCTTTTTGGACCATAATATAGAAAATTTTGCCTTACATATGTTACTTACCTGCCCCCGGCTCCCACGTTGCCGCCACGGAGGAGAGGGAGACCCCCCTCCAATACGCGGCCACCGGAGCCGCCACGGAGGAGAGGGAGACCCCCCTCCAATACGCGGCCACCGGAGCCGCCACGGAGGAGAGGGAGACCCCCCTCCAATACGCGGCCACCGGAGCCGCCACGGAGGAGAGGGAGACCCCCCTCCAACACGCGGCCACCGGAGCCGGCACGGAGGAGAGGGAGACCTCCCTCCAACGCACGGACACCGGAGCCGCCACGGAGGAGAGGGAGACCCCCCTCCAACGCACGGACACCGGAGCCGCCACGGAGGAGAGGGAGACCCCCCTCCAACGCTGTGCCGCCTCCGCCGTCATCTGCAGGACTGCCGCGCAGGAGAGGCAGACCTCCTGGAACGCGGCGTCCGGTTTCGGCACTCGCGCGCCCTCTGGTGGTCAACTCCCAAACTGCAGGCTTATATGAAGGGAGATTGCGCCACACTCATCATGGTGGTGATTCCCGGACATTGGAAGTGACGTCATGAGGTTTGGCGGGAGATTTGAACTTCCTCTGCGGTTCCTATTTAAACCTCTTCAGTTCTGTCTGACCTTGCCTTCTGTTGGTTGTCTATGCCTTGTGCTAGTGCCCAGATAGCGTTTCCTGATTCTGTATTCCCGTGTATGATCCTGGCTTGTCTGACTTCGTTGATTTCCTGATTCCTGACCTCGGCTCCGTTTACGTTTATCCTGTTTTCCTGAATCCTGACCTCGGCTCCGTTATACGACTATCCTGCTCTCCGGAATCCTGACCTCGGCTTGTTATACCTGTTCTGTCCTGGAGTCCTACCTGACCACGGTGTCTCCTAACTACTTGTACGTGACAGAAACAGAAGGCCATCATGAGACCCGCTTCGGTAGGATCTCAGGGTTCCTGTGAGGCTCGTCTGGACGAGATGGACCATCGTCTGGATCAGTTTGCCCAGGCACTCCAGACTCTCCTACAACGCACAGATCCCGGTCTACAAGTGCATGCTCCTCCAGCTGTAGCTCCTCCGCCGGTACCATCTCCAGCTCCGATGCCGGTGGTTCATGCTTCGATGAATCTTCCACCACCCCAGCGATATGGAGGAGATCCTGCTACTTGCCGTGGATTTCTCAACCAATGCGAGATTCATTTTGAACTGAACTCTTATGCCTTTGTTTCTGATCGGGCAAAGATTGGTTACATAATCTCGCTTCTCACGGACAGGGCCCTGGCATGGGCATCCCCTCTGTGGGAGAGGAGGACCCAGGCGGTTCAATCCTATTCCGAATTTGTGGCTGCACTACGTGCTGTATTCGATGTTCCAGGGAGGAGTTCCACTGCTTCATCCTCTCTCTTCAACATCCGTCAAGGAGAGCGTACCCTCATGGACTATGCTATTGAATGTCGTACGTTAATGGCTGAAGTGAACTGGACCAGCGAGGCCCTTATCGCTGCTTTTTTGAACGGACTATCAGAGACTTTGAAAGACGAGATTGCTGCTCGTGATCTTCCATCTGACCTAGACTCTGTAATCTCCTATGTGACCCAGATCGACCTTCGTCTTCGAGAACGGCAGGTGCAACGAGACAATCTGAGAGCACGGGAGAGAAGTGTACGTTCCCTCCCGCGTCTGGCTCCTCAGTTCATACCACCACCCACGTCTCCTGTTTCCTGTGAGGAGCCTATGCAGCTGGGAATCACTCGTTTGTCTGAGAGTGAGAAAGCCAGGCGAAGAAAAGAGGGTCTCTGCCTATACTGCGGTCTGACTGGACATTGGGCCCGATCCTGTCCTAAGAAGTCGGGAAACGACCGCACCTAGAGTGGTTTAGAGGACCTGCTTTAGGTGTGCTGGGTCTGTCCTCTGATTCTAGCAGCACTCGGATGACCGTTCCAATTCGGATATCATGGCCGGGGGGATCCGTTTGCACTGAGGCTTTCTTGGATTCTGGAGCCGCAGAGAACTTCATTGATGCCCATTTTTGCGAACAGCAGTTTATTCCCACCACACCTAAAGACACGCCGGTGAGAATTGAGGCCATTGACGGCAGACCACTTCATCCGCCACAGGTCACCCGAACTACCGTACCAGTGACACTCTCCGTAGGGATGATGCATAAGGAGAATCTACAGTTCCTGGTAATTTGCTCTCCCTCTACTCCTGTTGTTTTGGGGTTTCCTTGGTTACAAAGGCACAACCCTACCATCGATTGGGCAACTGGGGAGATCACGTCCTGGAGTCAAGCTTGCGGGAAGCACTGTGACTCACCCATTCGACTGGCCATGGTGTCTACTGGTTCAGAGATGGCCGCTACGGTTCTTCCAAGCCATTATCGGGAGTTTGCGGATGTATTTGACAAGAAGGAAGCGGAGAAGTTACCTCCTCATAGACCCTACGACTGCCCTATTGATCTCCTTCCGGGCACTATGCCACCCCGAGGTCGAGTCTACCCCTTGTCTGTTCCCGAGACCCAGGCCATGGAGACCTACATCGAGGAGAATCTGAGACGGGGTTTCATCCGGCGGTCTACGTCCCCGGCTGGAGCGGGGTTTTTCTTCGTCAAGAAGAAGAACGGAGAACTAAGACCTTGCATCGACTACAGAGGCTTGAATAGGATTACAAGGCGGAACTCCTATCCTATTCCCCTCATCTCGGAACTTTTCGACAGATTACGTGGGGCTCAAATCTTTACCAAATTGGATCTCCGTGGGGCGTATAATCTGGTCCGTATTCGTGCCGGTCACGAGTGGAGGACAGCCTTCAACACCCGCTCGGGACATTATGAGTACCTGGTCATGCCGTTCGGTCTGTGCAATGCCCCGGCGGTGTTCCAGGAATTTATTAACGACTGTCTACGGGACTTTCTCCAGCAGTTCGTGGTCGTATACCTGGACGATATCCTGATTTACTCAGAGAACTTATCCATTCATCGCGACCAGGTCCGTCAAGTTCTGGGCCGTCTCCGACAGCATGGGCTATATGCCAAGTTGGAGAAATGCGTTTTTGAGACCCGCAAGGTGACTTTCTTGGGGTACGTGATTACTCCTGAGGGTTTCGATATGGACCCATCGAAGGTGCTGGCGATCAAAGATTGGCCACGGCCTACGGGTCTCAAGGCTCTGCAACGTTTCCTCGGATTCGCGAATTACTACAGACGCTTCATCCGGAATTACTCGAGGATTGTCGCCCCTCTAACGGACTTGACAAAAAGAGGGGCCAATGTGTCTGAATGGTCCTCCGAAGCAGTGTCCGCGTTCGCTCTTCTCAAAGAGAAGTTCACGACGGCTCCAGTATTACGGCATCCCAATCCGCTTCTACCATTTGTCCTGGAGGTGGATGCCTCTGAATCTGGAGTGGGAGCGATACTCTCCCAACGAGCTTCGTACAGCGGACCACTACACCCTTGCGGCTACTTCTCCAGACACTTCTCTACAGCCGAGAGGAATTACGATATAGGGAATAAAGAACTGTTGGCAGTTATCCTGGCCTTGGAGGAGTGGCGTCACTTGCTGGAGGGGGCCTCGGTACCGACCTTGATTCTGACCGATCACAAGAATCTCCAGTACATGGAGTCGGCTAAGTGTCTCAATCCTCGCCAGGCAAGGTGGGCTCTCTTTCTCTCCCGATTTCCGTTTGTGCTAACGTACCGTCCGGGTTCAAAGAACACTAAAGCGGATGCTCTGTCCCGCATGTTTACACAACCTGAGGAGGAGAGTAGAGAGCCAGAACCCATCATCCCTTCTGCCAAGGTCGTTGCAGCCATTCGATTACGGGGTTATGCTCCTTTGCTGGATCGCGTCACTCGTTCTCAAGGTCAAGCTCCGGATTCCTTGCCTCCGGGGAAGCTGTATGTCCCTCCCAGTTTGCGGGTACCCGTTCTACGCACTCTACATGGTGCCAGGACCTCGGGACATGCAGGAGTGGCACGCACTAGGGAGCTACTTTCACGGACTTTTTGGTGGCCTCATTGGGGCAGAGACATTACAGCATTTGTTCAGTCATGTGCGAGATGCGCGGCCAACAAATCTTCTCGCACTCGTCCGGCTGGCCTTCTTCGACCTCTCCCTTGTCCTTCGGTTCCCTGGACCCATGTGGCCATGGACTTTATTGTGGAATTACCGCCGTCCAGGGGACATACCGTGATCCTCGTGGTGGTCGACCGTTTCTCCAAGATGGCCCACTTTATCCCACTGCGGAAACTACCCAGCGCCTCTACTCTGGCGGACATCTTCATCCGGGAGATTGTGCGGCTCCACGGAGTACCGTCAGAGATCGTGTCGGACAGAGGTACCCAGTTCGTGGCTAGATTCTGGCGTGAGTTCGCGAAATCCCTGGGCATCACGTTGGCCTTCTCCTCAGCATATCATCCGCAGACGAACGGTCTGGTGGAGAGAGCGAACCAACATCTGGAACAGTATCTACGTCTCTTCATCAACGATCATCAAGACGATTGGGTCGATCTGTTGCCGTTTGCAGAGTTTGCCAGGAACAACACGCTCCAAGAATCTACCAGGATTTCGCCTTTCTTCTGCCTGTATGGTCTCCATCCGCAGTCCCTCCCAGAGACATTACCGGTTTCGGCTGTTCCAGATCTGGAGGAGAGACTTGCGTCTATTCGTACCACCTGGGCTTCGGTACATTCCGCATTAGAACACGCAGCTTCGCTCCAGCAACGTCAGGCTAACAAGAGGCGCTCTCCCAACCCCTCGTACCGGCCTGGCGAAAGAGTGTGGCTGTCTACTAGATTCCTGAGACTCCGGGTTCCGTCCATGAAATTGGCCCCACGGTTTATTGGGCCCTTTCCAGTTATACGGCAGATCAATCCGGTGGCGTACGAACTTGCATTGCCCAGAACGCTCCGCATCCCTCGGGTATTTCACGCCTCATTGTTGAAGCCCCTAGTCTGCAACCGGTTTACCCGAGGTGGGAATTCTACTATGGAGACTGCCAGGAGGGCTTCGGAAAGAAGGACTCCTCGGGTAATTCTTGATTCCCGGCGACAACAGGGTAGTTTGCAGTACCTGGTACAATGGAGGGGTCTCGGTCCTGAGGAACGATCCTGGATACCTGCGGCACGCCTCTCCGTACCACGACTGATACGTGCGTTTCATGCTAGGCATCCTTCTCGCCCTGGTGGTCGCCCTGAGGGCGCCCTTTCAAGGGGGGGTACTGTTACTTACCTGCCCCCGGCTCCCACGTTGCCGCCACGGAGGAGAGGGAGACCCCCCTCCAATACGCGGCTACCGGAGCCGGTACGGAGGAGAGGGAGACCTCCCTCCACTACGCAGCCACCGGTGCCGGCACGGAGGAGAGGGAGACCCCCCTCCAACGCACGGACACCGGAGCCGCCACGGAGGAGAGGGAGACCCCCCTCCAACGCACGGACACCGGAGCCACCACGGAGGAGAGGGAGACCTCCCTCCAACGCTGTGCCGCCTCTGCCGTCTTCTTCGGGACTGCCGCGCAGGAGAGGCAGACCTCCTGGTACGCGGCGTCCGGTTTCGGCACTCGCGCGCCCTCTGGTGGTCAACTCCCAAACTGCAGGCTTATATGAAGGGAGATTGCGCCACACTCATCATGGTGGTGATTCCCGGACATTGGAAGTGACGTCATGAGGTTTGGCGGGAGATTTGAACTTCCTCTGCGGTTCCTATTTAAACCTCTCCAGTTCTGTCTGACCTTGCCTTCTGTTGGTTGTCTATGCCTTGTGCTAGTGCCCAGATAGCGTTTCCTGATTCTGTATTCCCGTGTATGATCCTGGCTTGTCTGACTTCGTTGATTTCCTGATTCCTGACCTCGGCTCCGTTTACGTTTATCCTGATTTCCTGAATCCTGACCTCGGCTCCGTTATACGACTATCCTGCTCTCCGGAATC
>VKOC01046810.1:0-27163 GCA_009364415.1 Spea multiplicata | reverse complement strand
ATTATAAGACGACCCCCCAAAATCTAAATATTAATTTAGGAAAAAAAGCAAAAAGCCCGAATATAAGACGACCCTATAGGGAAAATGTTTTACTGTTAAATATTAATTCATGTAAACTATTTTTTCATATTTAATAAAAGCTATGATTGAGAAAAATATATTTTTAATTTCCTTTTATTTGCCAACCTGCCCCCCCCAGTTATGCACATCTGCCCCCAGAAATGCTTTATACCCCCCTATTTGCCACTCTGCCCCATGATGTGCCTTTTAACACCCTATATGCCCCTCTGCCCCATGATATGCCTTATACCCCTATATGCCACTCTAGCATATAGGGAGTTAAAAGGCATATCATGGGGCTGAGTAGCATATAGGGAGTTAAAATGCATTTCTGGAGGTATATATATACCTCCAGAAATGCATTTTAACCCCCTATATGCCACTCAGCCCCATGATATGCCTTTAACCCAGCATGTACTGGCTGCCTTGGCCTGATAGGAGTGTGATTATATATAAAACTGCTAACAGCAATCACACTCCTATCAAGCCAAGGCAGCCAGTACATGCTGGAACCTGGGGATGATAGTAGTGGGATTACAGCCTCCCTATGCCATGCTACAACCCCCACCCCCCTTACACATCCATGCTATCACACACACACTCATTCACAAACATTTAAATACTCATTCATTCCATTAATCACACATACTTCACACATTAAACACACATCAATCACACATCAAAAACCCTCCCCCACCCCCTTACCTGAACTGCAGATCTCTCACTCGCAGACTTCTGCAGGGGACTGGCTGTACGAGCAACTTCTCTGGCCCCGCCCCCAGAGGAGGGAGGGGGGAGATAGAGTTCTGTGAGGAAGCTGCAAGCTTCCTGTCCTCCTGCTTCTAACAGAAGAGACGCTGCTCGCGACCGGTAAGCAGCATGGCCCCAGCAGACATTTTTTTGGGGGTCTGAGAAGACGACCCCGATTATAAGACGAGGGGTATTTTTCAGAGCATTTGCTCTGGAAAAAACCTCGTCTTATAATCGAGCAAATACGGTATATGATTATTATAATGCACAAGCAACCAATATATGCACATAACCTACAGCCTCCCTGTGCCCTGACCCCCTACTTACACATCCATGCTATCACATGACGATAATGCTATTTTTGGCTGATGAGTTTTGGCCACCGATATATCTGTGCATCCCTACTGTTTTGGTGTGTGTGTCTGGGTGTCGGTGTCGCAGAGCCTGTCCTGGTGTCTGTGGATGTCGGTGTGGCAGAGCCTATCCTGGTGTGTGCGGGTGTTTGGGTGTCGGTGTGGCAGAACCTGTCCTGGTGTGTATTTGGTCATCTGTTTCCTGTTAAGGCAGCTTCAATCCAGCTTGTACCCAAAGTGTGCTCCAGCCCTAGATGTATTACTTTGCATTTATCCACAAAAAATGCCAGTTGCCACAGCTCTGGCCATTTTTCCAGTTTATCTACATCATTTGCCATTTGGCTTATCCCTCCAGGAACATCAACCCTGTTGCAAATCTTTGTGTCATCAGCAAAAAGACATAGCTTTCCCTCAAGACCTTCTGCAATATTACTAATAAAAATATTAAAGAGAATGTGTCCAAGTACAGATCCCTGAGGTACCCTACTGGTAACAAGACCTTGCTCTGAATATACACCATTGATTACAAGCCTCTGTCACTCAGCCACTCCCAATCCATTCAACAACATTGAGATCTAAACTCAGAGATTGCAGTTTATTTATAAATCTTCTATTTGGGGCAGTGTCAAAAGCCTTACTGAGATCCAGATATGCAATGTCTAATACACCACCTTGATCAATTACTTTAGTCACCCAATCAAAAAAATTAATAGGATTTGTTTGGCATGATATTCCTGAGGTAAACTCATGTTGTTTTTGATCTTGAAACACATGTGACTTCAGACATTCAACAATCCTATCCTTTAACATAGTTTCCATTTATTTCCCCACTACAGATGTACTGACTTACTGGCCCTACTGCCTTTTTATGAATGGGCACAATATTCGCTAATTTCCAATCCCCTGGGACAACTCCTTTTACCAATGATTCCTTAAATAAGTCAGTTTTTTTAAAACTTTATAGTACACTATAAAGCTTTTTTAATAACTTGGGGTGTATCCCATCCGGCCCCATCGAATTATTTGTCTTTACCTTAGACAACTGAAGTAGAACCTCCACCTCGATAAACTCACATGTATCAAATTACTCATCTTTTTTCCTAACTGAACCGAAATGATAATTGAGGCAGTCAGCTACACCTCTTCTTCGATCCTCTTCTACATACCTTCCTTGTTTTGGTTTTTAATCTAACTAACCCTTGTTTTACTTTCCTTTTCTCATTTATATATAAATAAATGTTTAATCTCTCTTTTTATTGACAGGGCAATTCTCTCTTCTGCATCTGGCAGCTCTTATAACTTACTTTGCTTCTTTTTGCCTCTTCTTATAGATCTGTTTATCTTCCTCACTTTGGGTATTTTTGTATTTACTAAAGGTTTCTTTATTTTTTTTACTCTTACTGACCAGCCCAATACAATTTTCTGTTATCTTCAATAATACAACTTTTTTTTTTTTTGAAGAAATTTATTGCATTTTCAAAATATAACAGAAACCAAGACAGAGTGTCCATTGCAGTTGCGGCCAGAAGCATATCATAGTCATAAGGTGAGTATAGCAAAGCAAGTAACATGGGTGTCAAACAGGAAGAACCATAAGGCCACCATGGGTACATCTCCCGCTGAAGCGATCACATATCGGGAAAACACTTAATACAACGACATATATCGCAGGAGACTGAACTGAGACAATAAGGCCATTAAACTGCTCTACTCAGCTGGCATCTGGATAGACCATATCACAGTAATTGGAATCCACGGACACAGAAAGAAAGAGAAAAAGAAAGAGGAAGAAGGGAGAAAGGGGGGAGGGGAGAATGACGACTCTCACAGCCAAGCTACAGGAACGCGGGGCTGCTCAAATTTCTCCAGCCAGGGGTCCCACGTGAGGTAGAAGAGGTGTGACGTGCCATGCAAATATGCGGTGATTTTTTCTAACTTGAGAATGTCCCAAATTTTAGCCTCGATGAAAGGAACGGCAGGGACGCCCGATTTCCAGATTTTAGCGATAGCCAGACGAACCGCCGTACAAATGCGAAAGATTAAACGGTGGGCCGGTTTGGTTAGTGTATCAAGTGGATAGTTCTTGCAGAGAAGGGCTGTCCAAGGGTCAGGAGTCAAGCAGACACCAAGGGCTACACTCAAGCCATCGAAGAAGTGGGACCAAAGAGCCGCCACCTGAGGGCAGGTCCACCACGTATGCAAGAAGGTCCCCTCCTCATCGCAACCCCTGAAGCAAAGAGGTGAGAGTGTCGGGAACATACGATGGAGTCTGGATGGTGTAAGATGCCAACGCGAAAGAACCTTATAACAGTTCTCCTGAACCAGTGTGCACGCAGTAACCTTCCAAACATTTTCGTATATCTCTCCCCAGTCCGCGGACTCGAGGGATTGCCCCAGTTCCTACTCCCAGCGCTGTTCAAACAAAGGCAGTGCCTGAAACTTGATCCCCACCATGTGGTTGTAAAGATGAGAAATCGCACCGCGCAGTTTGTGTGGGAGTCGGGCGGCTTGCTCACAAAACGTTGAGACGTGATCCGGATGATGCAACAGCTAATGAAACCGGAAAATTTCTGAAGCCGGGAGCCCATAGTGAGACACGAGATGCTGATAGGAGCAGGGTTTACCGTTCAGGAGCATATCCCCCACAGTGACTCCGTTCTTGATCCACCATTGGAATGGATGGACGTGATACCCAGCAGGAAGGTCTCGATTTTGAAAGAGCGCTGTCAACCGGGAACCAGGGTTGGTGAATTGGAACCTTAACCGCAGGTGGTACCACAGGAGGAGAGAGTGTGACAAAGTAGGGCTGGCGGAGATCAGCGACTTGTCAAGAGACGAATGCCACATAAGCCAATCCAGGCGAGCCCCGGAGCAAAGGTCCGACTCCAGTTGGACCCAGCGGGGAGAGGAATGGACCACCGAGAGAGACAGCAGCATCGCCAATTGAGCAGCGACATAATAGGTGTAGAGCAGAGGGACAGACAGCCCACCAGCAGACTTCGGCTTGTAGAGAGTGGCTTTAGTGAGACGGCACCTGCGGCCCTGCCAGACAAAGTGTTCAATCGCCCTCTGTAGGCTAGTGATGTCCTTCCTCCGGATAGGCAAGGAGATAGAGCAAAATAAATACAGAAGCCGGGGCAGCAGTGTCATCTTCACCGCGTAAATCCGTCCCATAAAAGACGGGGCATAGGACGACCATGTCACTAGATCACGCTTCAGGCACAAGAGGATAGGAAGATAGTTGGCCTCATACATCTGGAGATGCGAAGGGGTTATATTGATGCCGAGGGAACGAATAGATGCCGGCCGCCATTTGAAGTCAAAATTAAGGGACAAGAGCTTAACCGTATGGGCGGGGAGGGTAACATTCAAAGCTTCACATTTATCGGAATTAATTTTATAACTTGATAAGTTACCGAACCTCTCCAACAGCTTATATAAATTGGGCAAGGAAGTAAGGGGGGACGTCAGAGATAACAGGACATCATCCGCAAATAGGCTAAGTTTATAAACATGGCGGCCCACAGTGAGACCCCCAATATCTGGATGTTGGCGAATAGCTTGGGCAAGAGGCTCTATGGCCAAAGCAAATAGGAGGGGCGACAAGGGGCAACTCTGGCGTGTCCCGCCCAAAATCGGAAAGGACCTAGACCTAAAGGTGCCAATGTCAACGACTGCTGAAGGATGGGAGTAGAGGGCCTGTACGTCCTGCAAAAAGGCACCTGCAAAGCCTCAATAATACAACTTTTAAATAATCCCATTTCTCCTGGACTCCATTTAAATGGCCTCAGTTTGATAGTGACTCCTTTGCACATATTCTCATATTAGAAAAGTCAGCTTTTCTAAAATCTAAAACTTTTGTTTTTGTGTGGTGTGACTCAGTCAATGTTTGTATATTAAACCATACGAACTCCTCAACTACTTGTTTTAAAGATAATCCCAGTAGGGAGTTGATAATATCTACACTCTGGACACAACCAGCTATTTTGGTTTTCCAGTTCGCATCAGGGGAGGTTAAAGTCACCCATGATTATAACATCCCCCTTCACTGTCATTTCAACTATTTCCTCTGCATAGATGTTTTTGTTGACTGTAGAGGGTTAAGGTCATGGAGGTTACAGTAGGTTTACAGTGGTTGTTTAGGTACAGGAGGTGTGGGAGGTATGCCATGGTTCAATGTTGTGGTCAGACAGCAAGAAGAGAGTGTTAAAGAACTGAGAGATTGTAAAAAGGTGGGAGAAAAAGGTCAATTTGGTGGCCGTCAGAATGTGTAGAAGATCCATTGAGACACCAAAGGAGTACACGAGGGAAACAAAGGCAGACGATGATGTATCCTTAATGTGTCAATTGAAGTAAGAAACCAACCAACACGTGTACATAAAAGCAAAATATCTGTATATGGGAATATCAATTCTGAATATTAAAATGTTTGAATATCATAATAACCTTGCATTTTAAAAGTCTCAGTGAAGTGCTTTCAGTACTGATACTATTTTAATATTCTCTTCTTCTTTTAACATAACACAACCTTTTTTCATAGGTGGAGTATGTGCTGACTGAGAATATCACTTTGTCAAAAAAGGAGCTGAATTGGATGGAATACTAAGCTATGTAATTAAAGCTGGATGATAAATTGCTCCATTAGAAGAATGCTCATTAGTGTATTTCTAAGTGTTGTCTTGTCCTGTAATCCTTTACTAAGCAAACACATAGGTTTTAAAAAAAATAAGGATTATATTTTTTTCTGATTTCTGAGGATAAATTGGAAGCACATTTATGATTTGTTGGTGCTGCATTATAAGTTTGCAATTTTCTGTACTGTGGCTTTTTTGAACGTATAGAGAACAAACTGAAATGTAACATGGAAGGTGATTTATAATGGTGTTGTAAGCCCAAAATTCTCGCGACAAGTTTTAGCAATAAAATCTGTCTGAAGTAGCAGGTTAGCAACATATGTGCCAGAAAGTGTTAAGAATACAATTAAAAAAATATTGTATAGCATTGAGGAACTATTTTTGTGTGGCAAAAGGACCACTTGGCCAACCCCATGTTCCATACTAGAGAAAGCTCTTGTGTGGCATAATACAGTAAAATGTAATTTTGTGTAGGAAACTAGTGTGACATGGGGATGGGACACTAAGAGGCAAGAGGGCCACATGACTTGGAGAATTCAACCATGGAGGATGTTTTACTGTAAATCATTACAAACAAAATCTAAGAAACAACCACCTGTATTTATATTTGGAAACCTAAACATTCAATTACAATCAAAAATTTAATCTTTAAAAAAATATTAGAAATAAAAGATAAAATTATTAAAATCATTTTCTATCAAGTACAAAATGCCATGTTTCAGTTGGGATCCACTTATGTGCATATTCAGAAAGAAAAATGTGCACATCATAGTTGTGCATATGTCTGAATTGGTATTCATGCTCAATCATTATACATGTGTGTTGAACTTGCTTACAATGCTCAATGTAACTGCCTTAAATAATAACTTTAATCCCATCAACCCTCCCTGACATAGCATGCCATCTTGAATAGATGTCCTTAAAACATATAATGATGGCATGGAACAACATGTCTTCAGTAGTGCTGTGCTTGTCATTGCACATTGCTACCTGATGGTAGGTCGTGCAGGGGACTGACTTTGACCCTGTGCAGTTTGTGGAAGCTGCCAAGGGCCTTGTACAATTATCTGTAAGTGACAGACTTAATGTATCACCAATGATAAACCTATGGCATGCCTGCCACAGTGGACACACAAGGTCTCTATTGTGGCATGAGGCTAGATTGTAGACTGCCTGCTGCTGGAGGAGCAAGTTGCCCGTTGGGGAGATGATTGAGAATCAAAGTAACGGGAGTGTGAGGTCTGTTCATACATTTCACCACTCCTTCAGGATGCTGCCAGCAATTGCTGCTGTGTGCCGGAATATGAGGTCATATCCCGGTGCTAAGCACTGAAACCTTGTGCATCACAATGGAGCAGAAAAGTGGTCTGCAGTAAGGCAAGTGATGGGGAGAAAAGGGAGTGATAGTGAGAATGAGAAAGAGAAAAGAAGGGAGATATAAAGATATAAATGGAGAGAAGGGACATAAAGAGAAAAAATAGGGATGAGATAGAAAGGGAGACAATTGAGAGATAAATAGAAAGATATAGGGGAGCAATAATGAGGAGGAGAAATAAAGGGGAAATGTGAAAGATTGGGAGAAAGGGGAGGGAGAAAGAAAATGAGAAAGGCAAGAGATAAGCCATAGACATCCTACACTTATTCTGTTTAAATATATTTAAATACATTTAGATTAAACAGTGTATGTGCAAGGTGTCTTGGTGCCATTTTATTCCTTGAGATATGAGAAAAGAAGGGTTAAACATAATGCAGATTATTCTTTAATTGTTGCATTTACAAACAATTGTAAATAGCAGGTAGCTAGCTGATCTAGCTGGCTGACACACAAGTTACAGATAGTTAACCCAAGGATGCAAGGAAGACAAATGCAACATAGAAAATAAGAAAATCAAAATAAATATCGTGTAGTATTTAGGACACTTGGATATCTTCCACGCAATAGAAAGGTATACACTCACAAGCTGTCAGCAATCAAGCAGTCAAAATCAAGCTTATAAATATTCTGCTCACAGTGGAGAAACACAAACACAACATACTATACTATTTATTTTAATTTTCCTATTTCTATGCTGTATTTGTCTTGTAAATACTACAAGATTTGTTCATTGTCCTATGTTTTGTGTTCTGTTTGTCTTTTAAGTTTCTTATGCCCCTGGGTATCTACAGTATATGCTTTAACAACATATATATTACAAATATAATATAAAGGTTCACTTATTGGTGTTAAACCTGTATGTTGATATATATTAAAAGGACAAAAGTATTTGCACACCTGACCATTACACGAACAAGGACTTTCATGACATTGCATTCTAAATACATAGACATTAATATGTAGTTGGTACCCCCCTTTGCAGCCATAACCGCTTTCACTCTTCTGGAAAGGCTTTCCACAAGATTTTGGAGTGTTTCTGTGGGAATTTTTACTCAATCATCCAGTAGAGCACTTGTGAATATGTACTTGAAAAAACAATGTATCATTTGCATGGGAATCTAAAAAAAAAAAAAAAAACAGATATGGCTGTTGAACAAAAAAATATTGTAAAAATGCAAAAAAAACCCCCTCTAATACCCTTGGTAACTAAAGGGTTGAAGGCAGGAATATAGTAAATTTAGCAGTATTGTTGTTGGTACACTTGAACGTATGGTTATTTCTCCCCCTGCTGGCAAAAGTTGGAAATAGCCAAATGGTAACCAAGTCTTGTATTAGTAAATTTATCACAGCCTAAATTGCCATTGTGTGAGAGTGCTTTTTGTAGATTTGATTAAACAAATATACTATATATACTGCATGATATACAATAAAACTGATACATGTATAATGTAAGCTACTTGAAGTAGTATTTGTTTTATCGATTATAGGAATAAGCTTCTTGTTCTTTTTATTGAGTTGTCATTAAGAGGTGTAAAAAGGTATAACATTTGTGTAAAATACAGGAAAAACCTAAAGAGAATTTCCCAAATCCTTCATTTTACACCAAGTAAGCCTATGTAATGGTATCAGCGAAATAAAATTACCATTTGTAAAATGATTTATAATGTAAGCCTGTGTTTCCTATAGGACCAACTATGTTAACTTCTTGTTGAGGATCTGTGTGATTGTTCTCACCATTAGATTATATCCATCCTTTTAATTTGCTCATCCTGAGAAAACTCTGCTTCTTAGATGACTGGTACATGTGCTTCAATTTAGTTGATATTCTAGGAGAAAAAGTGTATACAGTGTAATTTTTAATACAACACTATCCCTTAAGAATCACATACAGCTCACTTACTCTCACTTGTTTTCAGATTATCAATCTATTTTTTGGGTTGTGTTTAAGGGAGACTGCCCGGGGTACTGGTTAGAAGCGTTCTTTTTTCCTTTTAGTGTTTATTTTAATTTATTTGTGTATCTATGATGTGTGATCATTTGTAGTCCACATAATATAGAGTTACATACACTATGCAGACAAAACAGGGAATTTGATGGCAATGAAAGACATGTTTGAATGAGTTTGGCGTGGAACAACTTGACTTGCCCCCACAAAGACCTGTCACCTGACTTTAACCCCATGAAACACCTTTGGGATGAATTGGAACAGAGATCGTGAGCCAGGCCTTCTTGTCCAATATCAGTGCTTGATCTTACAAATGCCCTACTGGATGAATTGGCAAGAATTCCCACAACAACACTTCAAAGAGTGGAACAAAAGAGTGTTATCCCTTCAAAGGGGAGACCAATTTCATATTAATGTCTATGTATTTAGAATGCAATATCATCAAAGTCCCTGTTGGTATAATGGTCAGGTGTCCCGATACTTTTGTCCATATATTGTATTTAGGGAATTAGCTAGCAGAATGCATGTGATTATAACACATTCCAGTTTTATCAATATAGTAGCAGATCAGTAGCTAAAAGAAACAGTTTTGTCACAAGCTGCCTTCCTCTGTGCTTTGAATAGTGTTCCAATAATAGCAATCACTTAAATGCATCATTGCTAAAGCAACAGGTCTTCCACTGGGTCATTATTTGCATAAAAGGTGTGGGGCTTTCAATCCACTGTGCATGCAAATGTTTACTTGTGTCTCCAAGCTGTTTTCTTCTACCCAGAAAAAAAACAGAGAAACACCCAGAATGCACAGTTCTTTCTTAGCTATTTGCACTTAAAGGTTAAGATTTGTACATTATTTCGGTGCTTATCGATTACTCTTTTGCTTCATAAGTATACCCACATGAACAAAATTCATTTCCAGGACAAGAAGGGATTTGTTTTAAAATCATTAATTTTCTTATGATTTATTTCACAAGATAGGTGTCACTGTACAGTATGTACACTATGTACACTATGTGTAATGTACACTATGTGTAATCAGAAGCATCAACTGATGACTAGGATGAATGATTACAGGCTCATCAGGGTCTACCAGCATGCTACCAGCATTCAAACCCAATATTTTATGTTGCAGGAAAGGGCATGCAGTCATTCAATTTTCCCTTCTCTAAAAATTTAAAGTAGCATACACCTGAAACCAACTTTTATGTTATTTAAATAAGAGTTGTTTCGCAGCCTCAGTAGAGCCTGGTCTATTTGTATCTTTTAATTTGGGTCAATAGACCCAAAGGTTTCCGAGCAGTGTTATTATATCACTGTAATGTGTGTGTTATATTAAAGAAATGTTTTTTTCCTTATCATTTCATTCCAGATGCTAGTTTATGTATAGTTACACTTTTTGTCACTTTAAAGATGAGACACCTTAAATCCTCTTGCTTTGGTCCCCCGAATTAGAAAGACTGCCTCTCTTCAGCAATTTCCCCGTAATACTGACTAGTGATCTTTTTTGCATCTTTATCTTATATTTAATCTATGCAGGAATTCCATGGAACTGCTTGCACCTAGGGCACTGTTCTATTCTTTGGGTGTGTGGGTTCTTCAGCTGCATTGATTGTTCTTCCTGGCAGTTTTTGTTAAACCCAAATGTATATGCCCAATACAACGTCCTAGCCAGTGGAGCAGGAAGTGGGAGGATCAGGTAATATTCTAAAGTTTTTGAACACGCACACATACATCCTTGATATTTATCTGTCCGTAGCAGCACATCATTTAAATGCACTTGGGGTTTTTACAATGACGTAGCTTATTACCTTTACATAAGGAAAGCGATGACAAATAATACAAAGTAAATATAGTGCCGGCTTTCTTGTGTGTATTGAGAGGGTGGTGTTATTTGACTAAGTAGAATATAAATTCAAACATTAATTCTCCTCTTACCACGATGAATTGTACAAAACATTGCAGCATTTCTTTTGTATTTACTAAGGATGACTGCATTTGTCGTCGAATAAAAAAAAGTCTGGCTGAGGCTCTGAAAATCGCACGAATAGAAGAATCTACTTTTTATTATGATTTTTTATTTATATAGCGTCAACAATTTACGCAGCACTTTTTACATTACGTAAATTGAAAGGGTATGACAACATTTTAATTGACAGACTGAGATAAATTGATACATTAAGTAAGAGGCCCTGCTCACAAGCATCTCTGTCACTTAAAGTATGTAACTGACACTCCTGTGTTAATTGAAAGAAATATATAGAGAGCGAGAGAAAGGGAGAAGCAATATATTTCTACATATATCAGTTGTCATTCAGAGGTTCAATAAGGGTACAGTTTAAACAACATACTTACTTTACAGTCAATCGCCTTTTGATATAAATTGAACTTAGTAAGGTGAATCTAAAATGTCAGGTGATATGCCTTTTGTTAGGTTATGAGCCAGTTAGTGATATGACAGACTGCTTTATTGATGCAATATCTGTTATGAGTTAAATTGCATTTGCCTTTGGTGTTTGCACCAGATGAGTGATAAAGCTGATCTCAGACGAACTTCATAGCAGGGCCGGTTTCTCAACATATTTAACCCCTTAAGAACCAGGCTGTTTTTTTACGTTTTGTACCCTTTGGGATAGGGTGACCACATTTTATTTCTGCCATTCAGGGACACACTATGAAGCGCATGAGATTGCAGACACAGGTATATATATGCATTAGGTCACAGCGCGTCCTGGGGTGAGTGTTCAGTGTCTATGAATGCCTATTCTACTGTATGGCAGAGATGGCCCCTGATGCCGATCTCAGTGTTGCTGAATGCCTCAACATCGAGGCATTACAGCAACACCGTTTAAACAAGCGTTCTAAGCTTGTTTAATGAAATTACGTGACCTGTCAATGGATGTTAAGGGGTTGATTGCATCACTGTACTAGATGAATACCTTTATGTTTATTTAAGCAGGAAGTACAATGCTTATTTCCTGAATATGAAGTTAGAATATCAAAAACAGCAAGGGCAATTGCCACTAAAAATAAGTCTCCCTTGCACAATTGAGGTTTCATGAATTTTCTGCCCTGCTAGATCTGCCCTGGTCCACTGTAAATTCTATTATTGTGAAGTAGAAGCGTCTGTGTAACAGCTGAGCAAAGAAACAGTAGACCACGCAAACTCACAGAGCAGAGCTAAAAAGCTTAAACATCACTAACTACAGAGATCTGGAAGAAACGTTAGCATAAGTTCTGTGGGTCAGAAGCTTCATGGGTTTCTATGGCCAAGCAGTTGCACAAATGCTGAAGATCATTATGCGCAATATCAAGCATTGTCTGGAGTAGTGTAAAGCATGTTGTCTCTGAGCTCTGGAGCAGTGGAAACGTGTTCCCTCGGATGATGGATCACATTTTATTATCTGGGAATCTGATGAATGAAGCAGGTTTTGGCTGATACCAAGAGACCACTACCTACCAGAATGCATGATGCCTATTGTAAATTTTGGTGGTGGAATGATAATGATCTAGGGCTGTTTTTCAGGGTTTGGGCTAGGACTCTTCAAATGAAGGGTAATAATAAAATGGGAAGTTTCCAGGTATACTGGTAGGCCAGGAATAAATTTCACCGCAGAGACTAGGGCATTTCAGTTGGAGGGCACATGGGGGCTATGCCCTCCCTAGCAAGGCTACTGCATCCAACATTAGTGCCAGACCCCACAATTGCTCTTTTTGACTGAATGGGCACAAATTTCCACAGACAAACACAAAATTCTTATGGAAAGCCTTCTGAAAAGAGTTGAGGCTGTTATAGGCTGTTTGAGTGACCACATTCATATTTAAAAAGGGGTGATGGTCAGGTGTTCATATACGTATGGTCATACAGCATATATATATATATATATATATATATAATCCAAAGATTACAATTGCACACCAACCTCAATTTCTCTGCCCGGTGCCAAGCAGCTGTAGCAATAATTCATATAAATTCCAATGATGGTTACCGGCACTCCTGGGACTTGTATCAAATGATTGCACAAAACTCAGTTTTTCGTGTCAACATTTCAGTCTTTTTAATTATAGACTTTCTTTTTGCCTTCAGAACTGCCTTCATTCTTCGTGGTATACTTTCTACAAGGTTCTGGAAACATTCTTCAGAGATTTTGGTCCATATGGACATGATGGCATCGGCTGCACATCCATGATGCGTATCTCTTGCTCCACTACATCCCAATATCAGATTGAGATCTGGTGATTGTGGAGGCCATTGGAGTACAGTGAACTCATTATCATGTTCAAGAAACCAGTGACATGGTGTATTATCCTGCTGGAAGCAGCCATAAGAAGATGGGTACACTGTGATCATAAAGGGATGGACATGGTCAGCAACAGTACTTAGGTAGGCTGTCGCATTTAAATGATGCTCAATTGATACTAAGGGGCCCAAAGTGTGCCAAGAAAATGTCCCCCACACTATTACACCACCACCAGCCTGAACCGTTTATACGAGGCAGGATTGATCCATGCATCCATATTGTTTACGCCAAAGTCTGACCTGCCATCTGAATGTCGCAGCTGGAATCCAGACTCATCAGACCAGGCAACGTTCTTCCAGTCTTCCATTGTCCAATTTTGGTGAGCCTGTGCAAATTGTAGCCTCAGTTTCCTGTTCTTAGTTGACAGGAGTGGCACCCTGTGTGGTCTTCTGCTGCTGTAACCCATCTGCTTCAAGGTTTGACATGTTGTGCGTTCAGAGATGGTATTCTTCATACCCTGGTTATAACGTGTGGTTATTTGAGTAGCTGTTGCCTTTCTGTCATCTCAAACCAATCTGCCTATTCTCTTCTGACCTCTGACATTAACAAGGCATTTTCATCCACACAATTGCTGCTCACTGGGAAAAGCATTTTCTCTTTTTCGGATCATTTTCTGTAAACCCTAGAGATGGCTGTGCGTGAATGAGTTGCTGCAATGTGATTGGCCGATTAGCTATTTGTGTTAAGCAATTGAACAGGTGTTCCTAATATTTGCCCAATTATAGGCCGCACTTTTCCCCCACTTTATGGTGGGGCTGCGGCCTATAATCGGGGGTTTAGCGCGAGGCAGGTGTTTTTTTTCTTTTCCATTTAGCTCTGCTGCTGGCCTTTATCCTTCTCTCTGGCAGCCGGTGGATGTCTGTGTGATGCGCTCAGACAACCTCCGCTGCTGCTGGCACTTCCACTGGGACTTATAGGTTGCCTCCGCACAGCCGTCCATCGCCTGCCCCTGCCTAGAAGCCAGGGATTGGTAAGTCAGAAGGGGGGGCAGAGTGGCATATGAGGGGAGCATATCTGGGGGGCATAAAGCATATCAGCAGAGCAGAGTGGCATATCTATAAGGAAAGTGCATTATGAATTAAGGGGGGGACCGTAAAATGGCTATTGATTTTCTATTTGTATATAACATATGCTGACTAACTGTATAATAGATACAAAAAAATGTTAAAATACATGTTTTCCTGTTCATTAGATAAAATACTGTTTTACAATTCTACTCATGTATATTTTTTCTTAAATAATATTTTTTTCTTTAAAATAGCACCAAACTTTAAGGGTGCGGCCTATAATCAGGTGCGGCCTATAATCGAACCAATACGCTATATATATATATATATATATATATATATATACTATGGTATGGTATGTCCTGATGAAGGCTTCGTGCAGGAGACCGAAACGTTGAGATGACTAAACTAATAAATATTTTTGCACTTTTATATGAAGTCCTGCAAGTGCTTCTATTTTTTCTATGGATCTATGTGGTTGAGGATCAGCACTGGGGCAAGTAAATTTATGGATTAGCGTGTGCGTATATATATATATATATATATATATATAAAGTATATATGGATTAGACACCCACTTGATACACAGGTACCAGCCACATTAACATTCTGTTCAAAAGATTTTTTTATTTTATTCCTATATTCCCTCTTTCATATATATCTCCACTTATATGGCCATGGCTTCTGCTTTCTTTCCACATGCTAGCAGTGAGGCACACTGGAAAGTATGCACCCATTCACAGATGACAGGCTGTATATTATCTACTTATCCTGGTTCCAATCAGTTTGTCAGTATATTTAAAAAAAATTCTTGTTAATTCCAAAGACCCCAGGCTTTCCCTGTATCTAACTTCAGTCTTTTACTTTAGCTTAACCGGTAAGTGACATTACCTGATGTTTACCTAGAAAAACAGGTTTCTATCTGGTGGGAGGGAATATGAAAATACTGTCTAAGATTAAGCAAATGCCTTTTCTGTTTCCTGCAAGGCACGAAAACTCCAATATGAGAAAGCAAGGATATACTTAAGCTAGTATAACAGACAAATAATGAACTTCTGCGGGATCAATGAAAACTTTTCTTAATTTTGCCATGTGTACTTCACAAAACAGTTTCAGATCACCCCACTGCAAAAGGTAAGATGCTTTTTTTATTTAGTAAATTTAGGATTTATTTTAATTTTCATTATTTAGTATATTACATAACAAATTATAATAATAGTTTGCCTCTATAGTTCAAATTTAGGTTCATTAATTGCAATTACTGCAAAATATCTGGAATGGTTGTTTTGTGTGGATGGGGATGTGTTTTTTTTTAATAATATTGTAATATATATTGGGTCATTTAAATGATAACATTAGAAATGCTAGTATTTAATTGTGGTGTGCAGTCTATTAAGTGACCCTTGAACATATATGAAAACAATTAAATCTGTAGAAATATTAGTACATTTACTGCATTATTATGATTTTTATGTAGGGACTGGGTTTTTTATTGTTTGGAGTATGTAACAGGTTAAAGTTTAGTATCAGTTTCTGCTAAATTTTATTTACAGTATTATGTCTGCCTACATAAATTAATAGTTTACTTAGAGCTAACGTTTATTGTTTTTTTATTTAACATGTGCAGATGAATATGCAGGTTTGTTGAAAGACTATGGTATTATCTGCCAAGATCAATGGCCACTTTGGCAGGTGCATTTCTGCTGAAGCGGGGTTTTACACCTGTTGCACCTGCTCATATTGGTAGTTTATATACAAACACTGACATTAGCTTCTAGTCTCAGAAGATAAATGAATTATAATGGTAGGTTAGTTCACTTAAATTTCTACAGAATCAACTTTCACTATGGGCATGAAGACAATATTTGGAAAGGGCTGGGTATTTTTGACGCAAAAAGTGAGTTTAAATGCACTCAACATAAACCACTCCATTAAAACTTTGTGTTTAGCCTTTTGTTAAAAAAAAATAAATATATATATATATATAGCAAGTTCATAACACGTTTATATTTATATCACTGAAGAAGGTAGTTAGCAGGGGAGTTGCTGTACAAACATATCTTAGATTCCCCTGTAAATACATATGTACACCAATATTTAAATAAATTAGATTTTCTGGAAATCTCTTAACTGATTGAGCATTGCTTTATGCATAGTGAGTTCTGTGAGTTGAAACCAGCGAGGGGCAGCAATATTGGTTAACCACATTTATGTGGATAGATATGTATTAGGACCATACACAGCAAGCACAAAAAACATATTACATTACAGATTCGTTTCAGATCACCAAAGTGAACATGTGAACCTACTATATGTAAGCTGTATTGAATTACATCAGCTCATTGATTTTATGGGTTTTTGTGTGACAGGGAATTCAAAATGAAAAAGGTTTAAATCTAATCAGTAATTATAATGGCTATGTTGCAATTTAAGGATTAACTCGGAATTCTAAAGTTCTAGATTAACTAATCTGTATAATATAATGAATTATATTCCTAAAGTCTCCATAAAATGAGCCAGGTCAGGGAGAGGTTATCGGATCTCAGGAGGGGATATAAAGTGCAGGAGAAGGGGCTGGGGATTCAGACTTATATCAAACAACAAACACTGAAGAGTAACAGTGAAGATGTCGAGGATTGAAGAAGTTCTGGCAAAGCTGAGAGCAGCAGCTGCAGTCCATGAGGAAGACTGGCTTTAGGCTAGGTTTCCACTTGGGTATTTTTCCTGCGTTATTTTCTTGATGAAAAATGCCAAGAAAAACATGCCACTGCATTTTCCTGTGTATGGCGTTTTTTTCTGGCGTTTTAGCCTTTCTGTGGAAATTGCTTTTTTGACCTTAGGCAGTTTTGCCAGCCTTTACAAGTTAGAATATTCACCCAGCTAAAAGGGATTAGGATAAATGGCAAGTATCTGCCCCCTCCTGATGTCATTTCCTTGGTAGAGTTCTACTTAAACGCCCCGGCGGACCCTTTTGTCTCTTTTCTGTGGTTTGTAAGGCATGCTTTATTCCGAATGTCTGCTCCTCTAGGAAGATTGGCCCCAAATGATGGTGCAAATTGCAAGGGATACTCACTAGTAGAATAAGCTTGGACACATCAAAGACAATTCTGGGTGCCATGCTGCTAATAAATTTTATTCCTATATGAGCAGAAACTAATACCAGAAAAAAGAAGGTATCATTAATATATCATCAATAATATTAGAACAGAATGAAATTAGTTTACTTAGAAAGGGCCTGAAATTTTCTCCAGCCAAAGGCCCCAATCAATTTGAATTATTCCTTGATACTCAAAAATATTTAAGAAAGTTAGCGGTTAAAAGATTCTTCTGCAAGCCGGGAAGACAGGATACAAATGGAGGTACAGCTACAGAACAATTTTTACATACCAATCTTAAATCCAAATCCAAATTTTATCCTCAAAACGAAAAAAGCGAGCATATAGGAGTCTTCACCGATTTGGTATTAAGAGGTATGGAACAACTAGGGAATAAAACTAAAACACACAACCTAAGCAAAGATGAACAAACAGCCCTACGCACACTAAAAGAAAAACACAATATAGTGGTAAAGCAGGCGGATAAGGGTGGAGCTACAGTAGTCATGGACCGCTCGTACTATCTAAAAGAATCTAAAAGAATTTTAGAAGATGAAACTACCTATAAAAAGTTAAGTAAAGATCCCACAAAAGAATACAGTACAGTGCTATATAAAATACTAGAAGAAGGCTTGGAACAAGGCATTCTAAATAAAAAAGAATTCAATTATTTGAAAAAAGAACATCCAAAACTACCAGTTTTTTATTTTCTCCCCAAGATACACAAGAACCTCACAGAACCAACTGGTAGACCCATCATAAGTGGCATAGATTCATTAAGATGCAACACGTCGGAATATGTTGATCACTTTCTACAAAGCTATATTCCCAAGATCCCAGCATATTTACCACCCACCTATTAAACACACACAGAGAAATACAATGGTCTCCAGATTGGATATGGGCAACCATGGATGTCTCTTCCTTATACACAGTGATTAACCATAAACAGGGGATAGAAGCTATCAATAATACCCTATCCAGAGATTTAAACATGAACTCAATACAGAGATCATTTATTTTAAAATGTATTGATTACATTTCAAAACATAACTACTTCTGGTTTGAGGACGAAGCTACTCCAATCTGTTCGTAGCAGAATGGGAAAATGAATTCATATGGAATAACAACCCGTACGGTGCAGACCTGGTTCTCTGGAACAGATACATCAATGACATACTGATAATCTGCAAAGGAACGGAGGAAAACCTACACACATTCATTCAATACATCAATAACAATGAGTTCAATTTAAAATTTATTTCTAATATCCAGACGAAACAGATTGAATTTTTGGATGTAGAACTATTCTTTGACGGAAATATAATATGTTCAAGGAATTACACTAAACCGACAGATAGAAATGGGTATATACATTACACCAGCTGCCACCACCCGAAATGGCTGAACAACATACCAAAGGGCCAGCTAATGAGGATTAAGAGAAATTGTACGAAGGGAGAAGATTTTTAAATAAAAGCGGAAGAAATTAAACAGAAATTTATTGAAAAGAAATACCCTGTAGAAAGGCTAAATGATAGCCGAAAACAGGTGGAAAAAATAGATAGATACCCAAGCGAATAAAATCAAACAAATCTTAGACATTGGCACATACTTAAAAATGACGAAATCCTAGGCACGGTATTACCAGATAAACCACAAATCATTTTCAGGAAAACGGGGTCACTTAAAACCATTCTGTCTCCAAGCATATTACCCAAGCAAGAAACCAAACAAAACCCACACACGTTCATAAGAAATAGACCTAAGGGATTCCACAAATGCGGCCACTGTAAAATGTGCACCTTTTTACCTAAAAAACTGATCAGTTTATAGGTTCTAAGACGGGCTTCACATACACAATAAAACATTTCATAAATTGTCTATCAAAGAATGTAGTTTATCTTTTAGAGTGTGGATGTGGTCTACAGTATGGCGGTAGAACGATCAGACCAATGAAGGAAAGGATATTGGAGCATCTAGGTAATATCATGAATAGGAACATAAAACACAGTGTCCCTAGACACTGCAGTTTATGCCCAAGTTTTTCAGTTGAGACCTTAAAAATAATCGGTATAGACTGGGTCCCCCCCAATTGGAGAGGGGGTAGTACAGTAGAAAATGTATCCAAACGTGAAACTGAATGGATTTTGAAGTTAAAAACATTTAAGAAGGGATGTCTTAATATGGAGCTAGATATTCTAGCACATGTATCAAAAAGGAAAGGGGATAAGACATATAACTATCTTCTCATGATATATATGCATAGCACTAAATGGATTTGGTATACATGCTCGGATAAAATACATAAATAACTATCAGGAATAAAAACAAAAACTGTTGAGTTTAAAATACACCTTTACTGATAATGTATAAATACAGGCTCCATGGAAAAAATGATTTCATAAATCAAAAAAGGAAAAATAAAAAAATATTAATGTAGCTGTTTATATCAAAAGAGACACTATACAGGAGGCACGACTACATTAGCTCAGTCAGTTCTATATTAAGAGAATATGTCCTTAGTCCCTTTGCAGCTATATGAGATTCTGTCTTCTCCGGCTTTATGATTAGGTTCCTGCCGCATATTGTCTTACCACTTTGATCTTACTCCTGCCACATATCATTTTGGTCATCTTGTACTCTATTTAAAGATAATTCCCGAGAATCCTTTTAACTCGGTTGCCGTATTTGTGAACTATACGGGGCTCCTTACCTTCCTGTCTTCTGCGGGATATATATTTATCACTCACTGTCCTAATATACATGTATCTAAATACAATCAAGACGCTCACAAGTGTAGCTTCCAGTCTCAAACCTTTGAATCTTTCGTCCGATATATGATGACTTACCTTGAAGTTCCGGATAAAGAAGAAGAGGATCGCACATGCTGACATCAGACGCACGGACGTTGACGGATCATCATATTAAAGATGGCGCCCTACATAGCTAAAAAGACCACGGAAAAGTACAAAAAACACTCCTGAAGAAGCCGCTTTTTGGCGAAACGCGTTGTGAAGAACTTTTTTAGTGATTTTAATATTCTTTATGGCGGAATAGTACCTCTGAATGAGGACTATTTGTACGCTAATTTTAATCTATATCTATTTGGGCATATGCCCAGCAAAAAAAAAAAAAATCAGTACACTATTTTGGTGTAATATTATTTATTCACTCACCTGATATATATCAACACCACTGTAAGGCGGGGAGGATCCAGAGAACTCGGAAGAAACACAGGAGGAAGATTACGGAACGGCAACCAGCATCTACAGACATGATACATCTTTTCTAACTGTAAGTGTACGCCTAGCCTGGCGTGCCTCAACATATAACAGTACCACACCATCGTGTCTCTGTATGTTTGTGCTTCCTCCTACATATACCCTGTTTTCGGACCCCGATGTGTTGATTTATACAAAGCTTGACCAACATATACGCATTGTGAGTGCATAAGTATATCCACCATTAGACTAAGTGTTAACTACTACACCATCATAGTTTTCTTTTTATTTACTTTGGAACCGGTTTACAAGAGCGCCCCTTAGTAGTTTGTTTCTATATGTCCAACACCGGGAGAGTGTTGTAAAGGGCTGCAGCTGAGTATCCGGCGAACAAGAGAAAGGAAAGTACATTCCTATCCTCTAGGCACCCCTTTACACTGGTTTTCACAACTCTTAGTTCTTGAATAAATTACACAGAGACAGCATATAGTGTACAAACAGATAAAAGTTTTACCACAGTACTGGGAAAATGGCAGCTCTTCCTCTTCCTGGGTCCTGCCCCTTTTTTGTAACTGTGGAAAAAACATCAAGGCAAAACCCACATGGCGTTTTCATGGCGTTTTTCTCTCCCATAGACTTCTATTGGAGAAAAACGCCAAGATTTCCTTGAAAAAAAACGCCAGAGTGTCAACATGCTGCGATTTTGAAAAACTGCCACAGAGCCCAAAAAAGCAGTAAAACACCAAAGGACTGAAAAAACGCCAAACAGAAAAACGCCAAGTGGATATGGCATTGTGCGATTTCCTATTGAAGAAGAGCTGCAGCGTTTTTTTCACTAATAAAACGCTGTGTGGCTGAATTGGCGTTATTATGGGCGTTTTTGCAAAAAATACCCAAGTGGAAACCTAGCCTTAGAAGAATGTTGGTTCCTTGCTGGAAGCGGAGGAACATAAAGTACTGTCAGGTCAAACCCTTCCATTCCTGGTTCCAGTTATGAGAGCTGGGAACAGCACATCTCACCTCTGTTAACCTTTAGTGTACCAGAATACAAAGACTGGGCCAGGAGACTCATCAGCCAGGGTTTAGCATAGGCCTCGAGGCCTGAAAAACAGAAGGGACAAAAAGAGCAGTGGTTCCAGGGCAGCACGGGGCTACAAGCAGAGTCAGAGCAGACCAAAGGCCTAATGCTATGCCGCAGGTTGCAACAGGATTCCGAGACAGTTTTAACAACGGAGCAGAAGTCCAGATGCTGAAGAAGGGCTCTCAACCCATCCGGAGCAGGGGGTAGATATGCTGGGGGTTCAAGGCTTAGCCAGCAACATCCAGTATCCAGACCTGTGTCTGGCCAGGATGGCGTGGCGCTGTCAGGGTGTGAGTAGCCACCGGTTTCTGTCTCTCCTTTTCCATCTTCGGTTAACCAAATGTTTCCAGTTATGCTTAGGGTTAAATTTGGGGTGCCCATTCGGGGGTTTGGTCCTGGGCACTTCTTTATTGGGGTCTGCAGGGTTTTAGTGTAGCAGGGCAAAGGGGTCTTGCCCCCTCCATGGCTCCTAATGTGTTGCCTCAATGGGTGCCAGTAGTTGCAATGCAGCCTCCCTAGACTGTTTGTGAATCTACGGTGAGTATAGCAGCAGCTAGTGTAACATCAGCCAAGCTAGCAGCTACGGTAAGAATCTCAGCAGTATCTATGCTGGTCAGCTCCAGATTTATTTTTTTATATAGTATACTAATGTAAAGGCCCATCACTGAAGTGATGTGGCCAAACAATAAAACACCCCTTTTCTCCATCCCTTCATACTCTCCTCTTCTGCTCTCTCTCCCCCTCCTCTTTTTTTTCTGACAGAGCTTTTTATTTTTCTGTCTCCCTTTTTCTTTCTCTGTCTCCCTCTTTCCTTTTTTCCCTTTTTGCCATGTTCTTTTTCTCTTTCTTCTTTCTTAAACCTCTTCTTTTAGCTTCCTTTCTTCTCATACTTTCTACTCTCTTTACTCTCATTTTTTTCATTTACCCTCCTTTCTTCTCCCTTTCTCACTTCCGTTTTTTCTCTCTCTCTCTCTTTCCCTTCTCTTTTTTTGCACTATCTCCTCTCTCTATGTTTCTGTACAAGGTTCCTAGTAGAGTATTTTATTTTTATTTTACATTGTTTTGACTAGAGAGATCTCAGTGGGCACAGAAGGACCCCTGTGATGTCACAGATTACATCACCGGTAAGCTTTGCCTGTACAGCTAGGAAGAGGCTGCATGGAGCTGGGCATGTGAAAGGACAGGGAGTGCAACAGAGCACACTTGTCCTTATGGAAATGGAAATATTGAGGGGGACAGAGACCAATCAGAGTGTGGCAGGTGCACTGTGACTGGACCTTACTTTAAGCCACACTCACCATGACAACAATTCTTATGGTGACAAGACTATTATATTACATAACAACAACAACAATTCTATAATGTAAAACTAAACAGATTTTCCAGCTTGTGTATTTTAAGTTAACTTTTATATAAGCTGCTGCTTGAATATTAAGTATCAGCAGTCTTTTCTGTGATTCTATTGTTTTAAATGCAAATAAGAGTTTTTAGTAAAGAGTGCCATAACCATGGAAACCAGTTAAAAAGATGTATGATTCCCCCTTTTGTTGTCGTTGCCAATTTGTGAAAAAAAGAACAGAGTTTTGCAGAAAAAGTATAATGAAGTATCTGACCCTAATAATTTGTCTTTCCTTTCCAATTACATTGTGTTTGCAATTCAATAAATGTGCGGACTGATTTCTCTGTACGGTCTCTGTTTGACAACACTGCGGCTGAGAAGCTTTGATGCACTAGTATAAAATGGTATCGAAACTCTAACTTCATTAGAGATAAACAAGGAGCCAGCAATCTGACTGTTGTGCAAGTGTCTCCCTTTTCAGTTATACATCTTTATTAATATGGAACTGTGTATTGACCAGTTTATGTACAGTTTATGATTTTTGAAGGTTTTCAAGGTAAGTTTGCTTTTTAAATCATTACACTTTTTCCAAATGAATCTACATTTTTAAGCATCGTAATGATATTTTAATCTTTCATTTAAATATACAAGTTATAGCTGTGAATTTTTTTTCAGTGACATACTTCAACTACAGATGTAGCCAGGGTAACTGGGACTGATTTTCTTTTTTTCTGCAGCATTTCTGTGTCAAGTAAACAAACACGATTTTAATTTTTTTCTTTGGAAAAGACTATGTTAAGGAGTGATACAACTGTAAATTCTCTGAAAAACAAATATTTGTAACTGTAGTTAGCTACCCTTGTATAAGCCTATTGAAACTGTTTTAAAATAACTACAGTCAATATTTATTATGTAGTCTTGTTATTGTTATAACAGCAGGGGAACTTTTAGATAAATTAGAATCACTTGACCATATGCATTTGTACAGTAAATTGCACCATGCTACAGATATTTACTGTGAAAATCTTTTCAATTAAAAGTTTTCTATACATCACAAAATACAAATGTGCTGTCCATTGCAAAGATTGTCTTATTATAATTAGGTGCAATAGGTAATACTAGAGTACAGTTATACATTGATATAAAGCTGAAGTCTGTATAGTTTTTGTAGTTTTTTTTTATCACAGTGCATTTTTACCAAAATTATTTATTTTGGTGGATTCCTACACATGTACACTTTGTTGGAAAGTTTCAAGAATCTTGGTTATGTAACTAATATGTGTACCAAGGAACAAGTTAATGTTGTATGTGCATGTGATATATATATATATATATATATATATATATATACTGACTGGCCACTTTATTAGGTACACCTGGTCAGTTGCTTATTAACACAAATAGCTAATCAGCTACTCACATGACAACAAACAATGCATTTAGGCATGTAGACGTGGTCAAGACAACTGAATGTGGCATGGTTGTTGGTGCCAGATAGGGTGGTCTGAGTATTTCAGAAACTGCTTATATACTGGGATTTTCAAGCACAACCATCTCTAGGGTTTATAGAGAATTTGTCCAAAAAAGAGTGAGAGAAAAATATCCAGTGAGCGGCAATGTGGACGAAAATGCCTTGTTGATGTCAGATATCAGAAGAGACTGGTTTGAGATGACAGAAAGGCAACTCAAACCACCACTAGTTATAACCAAGGTATGCAGAATGCCATCTCTGAGCTCACATCAAACCTTGAAACAGATCGGCTACAGCAGACCACACTGGGTGCCACTCATGTCAGCTAGTAACAGGAAACAGAGGCTACAATTTTCACAGGCTCACCAAAATTGGACAATGGAAGACTAGAAAAACATTGCCTGGTTTGATGAGTCTGGATTCCAGCTGCGACATTCAGATGGCAGAGTCAGACTTTGGCGTAGACAATATGAAAGCATGGATCCACCCTGCCTTGTATAAATGGTTCAGGCTGGTGGTATGATGGTGTGGGGGACAGTTTTTGGCGCCCTGTGGGCCCCTTAGTACCAACTGAGCATTGTTTAAAGGCGACAGCATACCTGAGTATTGTTGCTGACAATGTCCATCCCTTTATGACCACAGATGGCTACTTCCAGCAGTATAACAACACAAAAGCTCACATCATCTCAAACTGGTTTCTTGAACTGAGCTGAGGAATTCTAGGAAAATCTAGGATTATTATAATTTATTTACTATTCTTCTTAACCACGTTAAAGGCAAACGTCTATAATGTATATATTGCCTTTTTAGGATTACTTTTAAGTAATTCTAATTTATATTTACCAACTCTAACATCACATCTAACTCCACCAATGGCAAAGCCAGGTGTATTCCTGCACAGCTTCTTTTAATGCCAATAGTCTCTCTTGGAAGAATGCATTGCAGTCTGGATATCACTCCAGTAGGCAGATTATTTACAACCTTTTCTCTTAAAAATTTGACAGAAAGATGAAAAAAAGGGATGGGAAACTGCAGTTTTTGTTTATTTTTATATATTTTTCTTTGGTTTTTGCTTTCCTTGATATTCTAATGCCCCCCCCCAAATTTGGTATGTGATAAAATATTGATGTCGACGCTGCTCACGCTCTGTTGTGTTATGATTTAATATTGCTTTTTGTTTCTGGTTATGTTGTTTTATTCTCGTTCTTGTTTACTCCATTATACCACATATTGTATGACTTACCCAGTGAAATTATAATTATTTTCCTCTTGCCCTATGGTTATGTCTCAAGCACTGTACTTTTCACCACTGCCTAACTACACTTGTATTCATTGTATGCTCATTTACTATGTGACTTTGTGACGTTGTGGTTCTCGTTGCAATAAACAGAATTGAAAAAAATAAATAAATAATTATTCTGTGAATGCAATACTTTTCATTTGGCTCTGGAAAATTTGGTGAACTGCCAATTCATGCACAAAAGACCTCATTCTAAGTTAGGGTTTATGTGCATAGCATAGCAACTACCTTATCTGGGACAATTTTCTGTATATAGATCAATGTTACTCTGAAGAAAGTATTAATTAACTAGATAATTATAAATTATATTTCACCTTAATACATGGATACCTGAACACAGAGTACTCTAAGTTGAAGATTGTGGTGTATGCTAGTGGCAAATAACTGGTGAATAAATGTGGATCTTTTGAGTTTTTTTTATTTACATTCCTCAATTGTGAGTTATATAAAACTATAAAATTGCTGGTTTTCGTACATTATACATTATATATGTAGATATATTGTGACATTCATGTAGGATTGGTGGTGGAAGGGAGGTATGTTTCTCCTAGATTCCTTTCCTATGTGGAGTAACACCTGAGTCTTCCACCTGCTAGGTGATTAATTAAATGAATGAAAGGGTGGATATAAAAGGGAAGCCAGGAGGGTAGGTAGCTCTCTCTGACTGAGGACACAGAAAGCCTGTCTGTGGAAGAGACCTTTGAGTAAAGGTTGCTGGACATATTATTGTTAAGTTGGCAGAGAGAAGCTCTCCAGCTGGTAGTGAGGGACAACCTATGTATAGAAAGTGCCGGACAGCAGTGGCGACTCTAGAAACAATATATAGGGGGGGCACACAAGATACCACAGTCAAACTGGGGGGGCATTCATAATTTCCAAAAGTAATGTGCTATGGAATTATACTTTTGTTATTGGGCTAAAATAATACTTGGTCATTCAACATGGGAAGCCTGAAGCCACAACTGAGTGCGACTAATCCTTGAAATAAATATTATAACAATAAATAACTTTTCCACTAAATGATTTCAGGGCCTTGAACGTTTGTCGTTTTGAACATTTTGTCCCCTGAAGTCACTACAACTTCAGGAGGGCACACATTCCAACACAGGCTCTGTCACACCGACACCCAGACACACACACATCAGGACAGGCTCTGCCACACCGACAACCAAACACACACACACCAGGACAGGCTCTGTCACACAGACACACACACACACCAGGAAAGGCTCTG
>VKOC01046808.1:0-14572 GCA_009364415.1 Spea multiplicata | reverse complement strand
TTTAACCCCTTCCGGACCGGCGATTGCATACTGCGTCTTCACTTGAAGACCGCAGTATTTTTTAAAATATTTAAATTCCGTGATCGTGATTCGCTGCAAAGCGATCACGTGCACGGAATTGAGGGGGGGGTGGCTGCTACTGATCGCTGGGAACACCAAAGCGACGCTGGATCGCGTAAAAGCAGTGACGTCCCGGTCTGCCGGTGACCTGTGACCCGGAAGTACCAGGTACATCCCGGTCTTTAAAGGGTTAAATGCCCGTAACATAATCTGGGAACACCCTCCCCCAATATATATATATAATATGCGAGCAGGGCCGGCCCAAGACTTAATGCCGCCTCCCCCAAAGCAATGGAAAGCAATAGCGCATATAACTTAGACAAGAGATGGGGCGGCTCCGTCAGTTCGAGGCAGAACCTCTCCAATTGCGAAAGCGGTCGTTCCATATGCGGCAGAACCGCCAAGGAAGATACAAAATGCCTCAGTTGATGGTAGAGAAACTGGAGGAAAAAGGGGCAGGGTCCCGGGCCGAACAAGGCCTCCAAGGGCTTCAGGGCTGTCCCAGAAACCACATGGCAGAGGCGCAAGGTGCGCACTCCCGGCGGGAGGAAAGCCTGTAAGCCACCACCCGAGCGACCCGGAGGAAAGTCCGGGTTCCCCATCAAGGGAGTCAGTGGGCCAGGAACCCTCGCCACCGAACCAACTCGCAGCAGTCTACGGAAGACCCGCAAGGTAGGGAGAAGGAAAGGGTGGGTAGGAACAGTGACGCAACCCACAGGGTCGCGAGTCCACGGTAGCGTAGACACCAGGCACGTCAGGAAGGACCCCTCCACAGACACCCATTGCTTAATCGAGTCGACGGACCATTCGATAACGCGGCGCAAGTGAGACGCCTGCCAATAAAGCTCCAAACTTGGGAGACCAACCCCCCCCTGCAAACGCTGACGAATCAGGTAGGAAAACGCCAAGCGCGACGGCCTGCCTCTCCAGACATAACGCAAAAAGGCCCTCCGGCACCTATGGAAAAAAGCCCGTGGGAGAGCTATAGGCAACGTCTGAAAGAGGTACAGGAATCTGGGGAGAAGATTCATCTTTATGACCCCCACCCTCCCAAACCAGGATATGTGAGGATATGCCCATTTACGCATGTCCGATTCTAAAGTAGACAACAAGGGCTCAAAATTAAGAGTACGCAACATCGAGAGATCCGTAGGGATAAGCAGACCCAGATACTTAATAAAGTCGTCCCTCCATCTGAAGGGGAACCCAGACCGAATGCGATTACAAAGCTGCTCCGGGATGTGAAATCCCAGGATCTCCGATTTAGATAAATTGATTTTATAATTGGACAGGACCTGGAACCTGGCAAGCTCCGACAAGACGGCCGAGAGAGACCGAACCGGGTTAGTGAGAGTCAAAAGAATGTCATCTGCAAACAACGAGAGGGCGTAAGAACGGGGACCGATCCGGACACCCGCGATATCCGGGTGAGCCGGGATGGCATTCGCAAAGGGTTCGAGGACCAAAAGAAATAACAAGGGGGAAAGGGGGCATCCCTGCCGCGTACCGTTCGCCAACGTGAATGGGTCAGACAACAAGCCATTAACGGCCACCCGCGCGGTCGGGGAGTCGTACAAGGCCTTAACACAGGAAAGGAAGCGTAAACCCACACCAATTTTCGAGAGCACCCCAAAAAGGAAGGACCAGGACACCCGGTCAAACGCCTTCTCGGCGTCCATTGAGGCCACTATCAACGGAAGGCGACGAGACTGGGCATGTGCTTTTATGTTAACTACCTTGATAGTGTTGTCCCTAGCCTCGTGCCCGGGGACGAACCCCACCTGATCCGAATGTATGAGATGGGGCAAAAAGGGCAACAGGCGATTCGCTAATATTTTGGAGAAAAGCTTCAAATCGACATTGATCAGAGAAATTGGGCGAAAACTACTACATAAATCCAAGTTTTTGTCCGGCTTAGGGATGACTACGATGTGCGCGGACAGGGCCTGCGGGGCAAATGGAGCACCTTGGGCGATGGCATTAAAAAATGAGACCATGTGGGGACCAAGGACGGAGAGGAACTTTTTATAATAGGTAATGGTGAAGCCATCCGGTCCAGGGCTCTTACCGGCCGGGGAAGATTTCACGACCTCAGCCACCTCAGCCAAGGAGATCGGCTGGTCGAGGAGGGCCCTGGCGTCCAGAGGCAGAATTTTGGTGATAAATTCCGATAAATAAGCTGAGAGAGCCTCTTCCGACTCAGGGGGGAGAGTCCCCGGGCGTGGCAAGTTGTACAAGGAGGTATAATACTGTCGGAAACAGTCGGCAACCTCCTCTGAACAGAAGCGGAGCCGACCCGCTGGGTCCCTAATATGAGGGACATAGGTTTGCGCCCTCTTCGCCCTCAGCGCCCGAGCCAGGAGCCTGCCAGGTTTGTCGGCCGGTTTGCCGGCTTGTAATGCTGAGTGCCAGAAATTGACATCACTTCCGGCGTTCAGCATTACAAGCCGGCACTGAGACCGAACAGGGAGACTCGACGCAGAGGAGAGAAGGGCGCCGAGCGGGTAAGCGAAAACCACTCGGCCGCCCCTTCAAAAGTGCTGCCTGGGGCAATTGCCCCACTCGGCTGCATTGTAGGGCCGGCCCTGTATGTGAGGGTGCAATAAATTAGATAGTGGCAATCACAGTTGAATAAAGAGATAGCAGAAGTACAACTGCTCTGGTCATTTAGCACAAACATGGTCCTGAAGGAGTAAGTTTATTGTTTGCATATATATTTTATCATGATTTGTTTTCCTATTTTATAAAAACCACACTTACAGGCTGATCCAACTTTGATGTAATGTCCTTAAAACAAGCCACAACGAGGCTCAGTAGCCTCCACGTGCCTGTATGACCTCCCTACAACGCCTGGGCATGCTCCTGATGAGGTTGCGAATGGTCTCCTGAGGGATGTCCTTCCAGACCTGGACTAAAGCATCTGCCAACTCCTGGACAGTCTGTGGTGCAACGTGGCGTTGGTGGATGGAGCGAGACATGATGTCCCAGATGTGCTCAATTGGATTCAGGTCTGCGAAACGGGCGGGCCAGTCCATAGCATCAATGCCTTCCTCTTGCAGGAACTGCTTACACACTCCAGCCACATGAGGTCTAGCATTGTCTTGCATTAGGAGGAACCCAGGGCCAACCACACCAGCATATGGTATCACAAGGGGTCTGAGGATCTCATCTCGGTACCTAATGGTAGTCAGGCTACCTCTGGCAAGCACATGGAGGGCTGTGCGGTCCTCCCAAAAAAATGCCACCCCACACCATTACTGACCCACCGCCAAACCGGTCATGCTGGAGGATGTTGCAGGCAGCAGAACGTTCTCCATGGCGTCTCCAGACTCTGTCACATGTGCTCAGTGTGAACCTGCTTTCATCTGTGAAGAGCACAGGGCACCAGTGGCGAATATGCCAATCCTGGTGTTCACTGGCAAATGCCAAACGTCCTGCACTGTGTTGGGCTGTAAGCACAATCCCCACCTGTGGATGTCGGGCCCTCATACCACCCTCATTGAGTCTGTTTCTCTGGACACATGCACATTTGTGGCCTGCTGGAGGTCATTTTGCAGGGCTCTGGCAGTGCTCCTCCTTGCACAAAGGCAGAGGTAGCAGTCCTGCTGCTGGGTTGTTGCCCTCCTACGGCCTCCTCCACGTCTCCTGATGTACTGGCCTATCTCCTGGTAGTGCCTCCATGCTCTGGACACTACGCTGACAGACACAGCAAACCTTCTTGCCACAGCTCGCATTGATGTGTCATTCCGGATGAGCTGACTACCTGAGCCACTTGTGTGGGTTGTAGACTCTGTCTCATGCTACCACTAGAGTGAAAGCACCGCCAGCATTCAAAAGTGACCAAAACATCAGCCAGGAAGCATAGGAACTGGTGGAAGTGGTCTGTGGTCACCACCTGCAGAATTGCTCCTTTATTGGGGGGTCTTGCTAATTGCCTATAATTTCCACCTGTTGTCTGTTCCCTTTGCACAACAGCATGTGAAATTGATAGTCCATCAGTGTTGCTTCCTGAGTGGACAGTGTGATTTCACAGAAGTGTGATTGACTTTGAGTTACATTGTGTTGTTTAAGTGTTCCCTTTATTATTTTGAGCAGTGTATTAGGCAACAAGTGAACATATCATCCTCAAAGCTGATGTATTAGAAGCAGAAAAAATAACTGGGTCATGGGCGGTCAAGGCTCATTGATGCATATGGGGGCGAAGGCTGGCCTATGTGGTCAAATCGCAAATAATGCAGGTTCTGATAGAAAGGTGTCAGAACATACAGTGGATCAAAGTTTGTTGCGTGGCCGCAGACCAGTCAGGGTGCCCATGCTGACCCCTGTCAAAAGGAGACTTTTTGCTTGGGCTTAACAAGTTTTGCTGTTTTTAACCCGATGGAGGGGCCAGTGGGAGAAGTCTTCAGGTTAGGACTGAGTTTTACAGCCTCCTATGTATAAATCTTTTTATTATATTGTACCTTTAGTACAGGGCAGCATGTGGATGAAGGGATAAGGGTCATTGAGAGGTATAGGAAAGGTTAATGGATAAAGGAACAAAAAAAGGTTGTACTTGCGCTACTTGTAACTGCCATGCTTTTTGCGTGTCTTAGTCATGCAGTGCTTTCAGTGAGAATAACACTTATAAAAGTCTTTTGATGCGAATCTTCACTGCCTAAGGCAAAGTGCTACCTGTCTGCATTGATTGTTGACTTTACAGAGTATCAGGAGTGCTGTGGCAACATTATGGAAGATTTATGAAGATGCGGCTACCTACTCATTCCTTTGTTTAAAACAAAAAGTTAAAAAATATATATATCAACTGTGTTGTTGGGGCTTTCATTGGGGATAGTTACTGCCCAAAAAGGGAATGAACTGATAGTAAGCTTTGCCATCTGGCTTACAGGGTGGATGGCTTATGTTAAACTCTGTGGTTTAAGCCCAGAGTGTTTTATATATAGTTGAACGGTTGGTTTTGTATTTATTATTGTAATATGTAAACTAAAATATATGAATAAAAGACCACAGTCTATTTTATTCATTTTCTATGTTGTGTGTTTTCTTTAAATATTGCAATCTGCTGAATTGGTACATGTTAATGCATATCCCTTACAGCCACTTGTGTGTTTGACTACAGAGTGAAATAAAACGGATTATTTTGAACCTGTTGTGAGTACCCTGCAGAGGCCCACTTTACCACAATGAATAAATTCCAGATTGTAAGCTCAGTTGAGCAGGGCCCTTATCTCATGTTTCCGCAAGGCAAATTGTTATATTATGCACTACTTGTTATGTGCTGTTATCCATTGTACAACACTGTGAAATATAACGGTGCAATATTAAACCATAACAACAAATAAGTGCATGCTGAATGTTAAATTGACAGTATTAAATAGGTACACATGCAGATAGATACAGAAGTATCTAAAATAGGAATGCAATGATGCCTGCGTTCAATCTCTGACAGTGCATATCTGCAATCCAGCATTCAACTAAAAATATGCCCCTCAGAACTGGTTAACGCTGTATTTATCTTGCTGCACCACCCAACTGCCTCTCCCATCGCTTCAGTTCGTGTGCAAAGCCCTTTCGCCCGCCTCCCACGGCAGGGAGTGGGTACAGCCCCTCCCTGTATCGACTTAAATCTCAGGAGAATTTTCTTTTCGTGAGCATTTGGTTCGTCAGAAGCATCAGCACCAACATGCCGAAGTGTCCCAAGTGCCAGAAAGAAGTCTACTTCGGTAAGTGGAGCTGTTTTTGAACACCTTGAACTAGCTATAATAACACTGTTCTTAGGATGCTGTCCCACTTTCACACTGCGCGCTAAACTTAAATGACATCGAACTCTGTTGACTACGTTATATATATATTTTTTTAATTTGCTTTAGTTTAAACCTGTTTATTTTAATGTGCTTGTGTTATGTATGGTATGTAACTTAACAGCTTCATACCATATGTCAAAGCAAACGGCTGAAGTGTAAATTTTGATATTACTATTTACATGATGCAAACAGTCTCATCAGGTTATTAACTGCATGTCGTATAACCTACTCAAATCGACACAGACATATAGGGTGAATAGGACACTCCTTTGCAGGCTAACACTCTGGATAGTTGTAACTGACAGCTTGTTACTGGTATTGAGTAGTGATTATATTTCTACCGTCAACAAATTGTTCTTGTGAACAATTAGTTTCGGATTTTTGGTAAATTAAATATTGCCTAAAGCAATGGTTCATGTGAATCGTTAGGGTGGTGTTTTAACAGATAGTCTTGCATTAAGTGGCTATAGTAAAGAAGTCAAGTCATATGCTATGAAGTGCAAGATTGACACAAAATAGCCTTTCTGTCATGCTTATCACACTAGTATTGCTTAAAATGTATTATATGGGTCCATGTATCAAAGTACATGGGTGTGGAATACTCACTGGAAGATTAGCCTTCCAGACCCACCCCTGACAGCACTGCCTTGCGTTTTCTGCAACTGTAAAACGTCTAAGCAGACAATTGCCTACAAACAAGAATTGCATATTTGAGTCCTTCATGGATGGAAACAAATTGCACATAGAGCTTAATAGCTGTTTGGCTTGCCACCCTTTTAGTAACATTTGCCTTGTATGAGTCAAGAACTCTTTATACTCTGCTTTAACTTCCTATTTGGCACTCAGAGCAGATGTAATTTACTTTTCTCTCCAAATCCAGAATTTTACAGTCCTGAATACCTAAATAGTGAAATTAGCAATATTTCAAGCCTGTGTGTGTGGCTGTATCTACTCACTAGGAAACTGTGGAGTTTCCATATAATAACAGATTTAATTCTCATGTTATTTTGTCCTAGTGTGTCCTTTCTTCTCAATGTATATATATTAAAAAATAAAAATAAAAAAATATATATATATATATACACACCACACCAAGGACAAATGTATTTAAGGGTCTGTTCTAATTATCTGCATGATTATTCCTCCACATTGTTGTCTCTACCCTTTTTGTTTGCCGATTCTTGTTGACATGTTTGGGCAGCAAGGGGTGGGGTCAATAGAAGGATGATATTGACAAAGGCCCTGTTTGGCCGAAACATTGCTTTTGTTTGCTCTTGCTTAATAAAATGTCCTAGAGACTGGAAGCTGTTTGTGCTGTCCCTTTCTTCCTGCTAGCACCCAGCTTCCAGTGAGTTGAGTGCAGAACCATTTTTTTCTTTTTTAGAAGGATGATAGTGTCAGTACAGGAGGATTAGATCCTCTCCCCCTTGCATTGGGGGCATTAATTTGCCCTTTTGTCACTTTGGCTGTGGTATACTTAATGTTAGGTAACTCCAGCCCTGTCTTTGCAAACTAGACTGGTAGGGATGAGGTCAGATCCCCATGCATCAATGAAGCAAGTGTTCCCTTTGATTTCATTAGAAGCTTTTTCCTGCATCAAACTGGCTGCTTCAATGTATTCTCCCTTACTGTGGCTGTGAGGGACAGTAAACTGACCCTTCTTAAGGAAGTAAAACAAAGTAAAGGACAAGTAGGTGCAGGGAACACGGAAGAGGGGGAGGGTAGATAGCAAAGCAGGATATAATGAAAACTGTACAACACCCTGTGAGTTTTATTCTTGGGCAATGACAACTTCCTTTCTTACGTTTCTAGCACAATGTGCTCCAAGCCTTGTCATGTAACTTGTCAAACCTTGTGCATTCCATTCATATCGTTCATGTCACTCAGAATGGTCAGAATTGCAATGACTATACCTCTCTGTTATTTTATCTCTACGTATTATACATACTGACTTAAGGTAAGCAGGCAGTGCAAATAAAGCTTGCAGGATACTGGGTTGCATAGGGATAGGCATTAGTAGCCGGAAGAGGGAGGTGATTTTGCCACTTTACAGATCTCTGGTCATGCCTAGCCTAGAGTATTGCGTACAGTTCTGGAGACCCCATCTTGACGAGAGAGAGGGCAAATGTAATAGAAACATTTAAAGTGATTTAACAAGGTACAGGAGGCAAGCTTATTTGAAAGGAGGAGCAATGTTAGAACAAGAAATCATGGTCTAAAGCTTGAAGACCAGAGGCTTAGATCTACCGTACAGAACTTCTACATTACAGAGTGGGTAGTAGATACATGGAACAGTCTCCCAGCACAAGTGGTGAAGGGTAATACAGTAAGCAAATTTAAATAGACATGGGATAGGCAAAGCTTCCCTCAGACCTGACCGTAGACCTGCTAAATAGATTCTAATATTTATCCCAGGTTTAGAAATACCCAATGTTTGTGGGTTTTTTTCTAACCAGTTTTTGTTCAATAGGTAGAAGTGTTTTTTTGCTATTTATTTGTATTTTTTTTTATTTTATCAAGTTCTTGTAATCTACTGGTGTATCTGTATGTATTAATGTATATTTGTTTTGTGTGTGTTTAACTTCCCCATTTAACCCCTTCAATCCCCTATGAACATAAAAAAATGCATCCCAAGAATCCCTTTCGGACGTATCTGTACGTCCAGCCCTTTTTGCAGCGGCAGGGACACATCCCTGACGCTGCACGGGAGATCAGGCTGTTTGACAGCCTGGACTCCTCCCTGACAGCAGAAGCCGGCATTGCTGGCTTTCTACTGTCCGATCTCCTGTAACAGCTTCCGGCATGAAAGCTGGAAAGCTGTTACATTTTAAACTGCGCAATCAGCAGTGACGCAACCCGGAGGTTCATCGGAGGACAGGATATCCCCTGCAGGGGATATCTTGTCCTCCCTATGAGGCACAGATACTGTGACCTCTATGCACGTCTGTGAGGACCTGCATAGAGATCACAGTGTGATCGGTGCAGGGGGGTCGCGGGGAGGGGAGTGAGAAATGGTTAGTCATTAAAAAAAAAAAAAAAAAAATCATCAAAGTGGTGTAATTGTGCATTGTAGTTATTGTCCCATAACAGGCAGAAAAAGCAAATAAACATTGGGTAGTTTTTAACTCAAGACAAATAGTAATGATGTGCCAGGTCATCTTGAACCAATTACACCTATTTGTAAACAAGGTAAATACAAGTTTACTACTTGTTTAGTTGTGCTACAAGCTGTGGCCAGTCCCTGTTATCCCCTTAACGTCCATTGCCGGGTAAGGCAGTTAACGGCCTATGACGTGCCTGACACGTCATGAGTCTTAAGCTTAGAAAGTGATCAACGATCACTTTCTTCGCTTAACCCCTTAATGACCCCCCTTAATGACCCCTCAAAATACCTTGTTTTCAATGGGTGTAGGGACCGCCCATTGTCCTTAAGGGGTTAAACGGTGTTGCTGTAATGCCTCGATGTTAAGGCATTCAGCAATACCGAGATTGACATCATGGGCCATATCTGGCCCCTCCCCATGGGCGTCAACATCTGCCATACACTGTATGGCGGCAGACGCCCGTTTTTAAAAGTTTAGGAGGCGATCAACGATGCCTCGATCACACATCGGGGGGTATCACTGTACTCGGGAGATGTTGCTAAACACATGTTAGGTAATATGATCAAAACTATGGTATCTGAAGAATGCTTGCAAATGAGGTAATACAATTTTGGGGTAAACTCTTCAGCTAAAGAATATGTTTGCTATAGGGGAGTGGCTGTGTGCAAGTATGTTACTTTGTATACACTCCTATACTAAACGTAATTCTTTAGCTAAAAACTATTTATTTCCTCCTTCTACATAGGAGGAGCTTGTGGGCTCCCCCCGTAAACCATTCAGGGGCCCATCATATATTGTTATGCCGCTGGCCCTACAATTATCAGTCTTGATATCCTAATGTTCTGTCAGCCAACGAGGTCAAAGGCCTAGCGCATAGATGTTGTAAAGGGTGTGTGACTGGCAGCTAGTTAATTAATGATGGATATATTTTTGAAAAATCTAGGAGATTCTGGGACAAGACACGTGTGGGTATTGCAGAGAATACATTTACAGACTAAACGGACACTGAATTTCCCTAAATATCATTAGTTGTACTCTTTGCAAAAATGTGTAGGTCTGTCATTTCATCCTTGCCCATGAAGGTTTAATTACAGAACATAAAAACTGAGGCAAGAAGCAATCTCAGTTTCTGTGACAACATATGAATGCCTGTTTTTGTATCACATGACAGTTGTGTGCGTCATGGCAAAGTTGTGTATGATTAAACTATAGTTTCTATAACAAATCTGGACATTTAACAGTACAGCCTGTAGTATGTTTGGTGGTTCTTGTACCTCAAAGCTTTAGTCGCATGCCACCTACAAATCTGGAAATTGAAAGGTTAATATAACCATATTGTCTAAGCCAACTTAAAAATAGATTCTACTACACAATACTTTGTTGTATTTGGGCAGACGTCTAATGCAAAAGGTCAGCATAACAATATGTCTGTTTTTTCTTTAATGAAATGGTTTTATCCTACAGTGCACACATTGTCCACTTACAAAGAAATCTTAACAATGTGTATTGTACAAGAAAAGGTTAATGTGAATGGTTTGTCTCTGTGCTTAACTATCCGATGAATAATTTGCCACAGAATAGTATTACATGTATTGACAGTCAAGTTTATATTCTGACAAAATCTTATGTCCAATCCCTTTAAACCCATATTTAAGTTTAGACAATAAAGTTTGTATTGTAATTCTTCTGCAACGCATGTATCTTGCTTTTTGCCAACCCTGAAAGCAAATGCAGATACTAAAAAATATTAAGATTTAAAGATAATCTTGGTTTTGTTTGCAAAGCTGAGGTACCATTTCTGCCTAACTATTAAGATGAAGGCTCAAATGAACAAAATCTTAGCTATATGTGTGTGTGTGTGTGTATATATATATATATATATTATATAGTATATATATAATTATATATATATATATATATATATATATTGATGGAAAAAATGATTTGATCCCCTACTGATTTTGTACGTTTGCCCACTGACAAAGACATGATCAGTCTATAATATTAATGGTAGGGTTATTTGAACAGTGAGAGACAGAATCTGATTGATTGCTTCTGTGGACAGGTGTGTTTTATACAGGTAACAAGCACAGATTATGAGCACTCCCTTTAAGAGGGTGCTCATAATCTCAGCTTGGTACCTGTATAAAAGACACCTGGGAGCCAGACATCTTGCCGATTAATAGGGGATCAAATACTTATTTCACTGAGTAAAATGCAAATCAATTTATTACTTTTCTGAAATGCATTATTCTGTATTGTTCTGTCTCTCACTTTTCAAATAAACCTACCATTACAATTATAGACTGATCATGTCTTTGTCAGTGGGCAAACGTACAAAATCAGCAGGGGATCAAATCATTTTTTTTCCTTTTTTCCAAAATAGTTTTGCAACACATCTCTCTGCATGTGATTTACTCTGCAATGAACTTCAATCCTGACTCGGTATATGTACATGTGCAGAAAGCATTTTCACTTTATTCAATTAAAGCTCAATTTCTAGAGGAGTGGTTTAAGAACGTATTTACTACTCTTCAACATGAAGAACCTTAAGTCTCTGTGCTATGCATCTTAATTCTAGCATTGTTGCATGCGTGGACTCGGCAATCTTTTAGTCAAAGGTACATTATCGTCTAGCCCCTGAAATTCCATTGTGCAAAATGTAATACAACACGCATAAGAAATAGTGTCAACCAGCGCTTATTTCCACATATACTTTTTAGTAGACTTCGAGGGGAAAAAAATCTTTGTATTCCACAAATATTCGCCTGTTCCCGTGTTCGGTTCGGGCGAATATTTGCGTGCATTCTAAGAGTTTGTGGGTTTGCTTTTTTTTTCTTTCTTTCTTTCTTGTTTTTGCTTTTTTTGAGTTTAATACGGGGTTAACGCTATATACAGCAGCTTTGGAGCCAGGATTTTAAAGGTCCGTACGAGCAACTCTATTGGTCGCAGCAGGTACCTCCTCTGCCATCAACCAAAGAAGTGTGTGAGCCCCCTGCTGGCGACCAATAGTCAGTAAAGGATCATAGCAGCCCACCCCAAGCATCAGGCAGCACTCATGTTGAGATGAAAACACGGGGTATTTAAACTGTACAAGGGGTTGAATTACATCCAATAGACACACACTGTGCTTCATCCTGCCCTTCTTTGCACATGACTCCGTATTTGCACTCAGACCACTTCAGCCCAGTAGCGGGTCTCTATAGTAATCTGTGGGGGGAGAGGATTGTAAATACAGGCGGCTCCAGGAAACCTACTGGATATCGGATCCAGGCGCAAATACTGGTCATAGAGGTCTCTTATGATTGAGATAATGTGGCACTCCTTACCAGGGCCCATAGTCTGCAGGGAGGAGGCTGGCACTCAGCCCCCTCCAGGAGCCCATGGCACGGATGCTTCTGTGCCACATTAGATTCAGGATAGCATTCCGCCTATTCTATGCGTATATATGATATGGAATAGCAAGGGTAGATCCAGAGCCTGACCTCTTGAGGCGTATTCACACAAGCACACACACACATGTGCACCCAGACGCTCACACCAACACAACTAGGCACTGAGGACTAACACACAAACGCTTAACCCCTTCAGTACCGGGACGTACCTGGTACTTCCTGGTTAACACTCACCTGTAGACCGGGACGTACCAGGTACGTCTATCCCAAAAAACGCCCCCACATCACCACAATCGCGGTGATCGCGGGGGCGCTGCTGCTGCTGTCTGCCCAGGAGTCCTGGGCAGACAGCACAGCCTGTCTAAGCCCTCCCCCAAGCCTACGATCACTCCCACGGAGTGATTCTCTAGGCATTAAACAGCGATTGCAGAAAAAACTGCAATCGCTGTTTCAGCTGCCACAGGCAGCTTCAGGGAAGGGGTGGGGGTGTTGAATGGGTCCCCACACAAGTGTGGGGACCTGATCCAACACCCCCTGCTGCCTGATCGCTCCATGAGAGCATCAGTGCAGCGTTAACCCCTTCAATGCCGCGATCGCGGCATTGAAGGGGTTAATTCCCGTTTTTTAGGGGGTTCTGCTACTGGTGGTCTGCCTGGAAGCCCAGGCAGACCTCCAGCAGCAAAAACGAACCCCCAGAAGTCTTCTGATCAGCCCTGTAGGGCTGATCAGAGAGACTCCTCTCCTACAATCTCCAGTCCATTGGAGATTGTGTCCCAGCTGCCAGAGGCAGCTTCAGGGACAGGGAGACAGGGCTCTTTGGTCTCCACATTAGTGTGGAGACCAGCCCCCCTACCCCCCCTCTTCCTCAATTAACCCCTTCAATGCTGCGATTGTTTATGACCCCCATCGCAGCATTGCAGGGGTTAATATTAGTCCCCACAAGCTTGTGGGGACTAAATATCAATCAATGCTGTGCTTCAATGGAGCATCAGCATTGAAAGAGTTAAAAATAAAAAATAAAAATTAAAAAATAAATTAAAAAAAAAATAAAATAATAATAATAATAAAAAAAAATAACAGCACTGACCTGAAAGTCCAGGGTGCTTCCAGGTCAAATGCTGGGCTGATCAGATCGCTCCTGGCCAATAGGAGTGATCGGATCATTATGGCAGCCCACGGATGACCCTGCTCTACAAAGAGAGAGGGGTCATCTAGGGTAATTATGAAAGAACACAAATTATTAATAAATGAAAAAATCATAATTATTACCTGATCACTTGTCGGTGACATTTTAAGTCGCTGATTATTGATCGGTCTCCCTGATTGATGTCAGCGGCCTAAACCTGTCACTTACAAGCAATCTGATAACAAAAAATATTTAAAAAAATGTAAATGCACATCTTCCAGTTTTGCCCTCATAGCTTCCTCAAAAAATGCATGAACCATGCATGTGAGGCCTTGTTGGAATCGGGGGATCTTGGTGAACAAAATGTGGTGTTTTCTTCCACTGTCGCACTTATGGTGTGCAAGAAATTCAGTGCAACATTGAAATGTATGCGTTAAAAACGCAATAAAATAATTTCCCTGTGAAGTTTGGCAGACATGAGTGAAGAAATGGCTAGCTGAAAACTGTCAAAACTACCCTAGTTGAACACCTTGACTTGTCTACTGTTCATAAATATATACTTTTATGGGGTACTTTACAGTGGAGGGGCTTCCAAAATGTCCCAAATGGGATATGGGGCCAGTAAACCAATTCCTGAAAACTTGCGCATGTTCCAGTTATGGCCTCATGGCTTCCACAAAAAATGCACGAACCATGCATGTGAGGCCTTGTTGGAATCGGGGGATCTTGGTGAACAAAATATGGTCCTTTCTTCCACTGTTGCACTTATGGTGTGCAAGAAATTCAGTGCAACATTGAAATGTATGCGTTAAAAACGCAATAAAATAATTTCCCTGTGAAGTTTGGCAGACATCAGTGAAGAAATGGCTGGCTGAAAACTGTAAAAACTACCCTAGTTGAACACCTTGACTCGTCTACTGTTCATAAATATATACTTTTATGGGGTACTTTACAGTGGGGGGGCTTCCAAAATGTCCCAAATGGGATATGGGCCCAGGAAACCAATTTCTGAAAATTCCAAATGTGAAAATGAAAATGCGCATGTTCCAGTTTAGCCCTCATAGCTTCCTCAAAAAATGCATGAAC
>VKOC01046807.1:0-18217 GCA_009364415.1 Spea multiplicata | reverse complement strand
ATTATTATCATTAATAGTATTATTATTGATTGTTTTATATAGCGCCAGCAGATACCGTAGCGCTGGTAATAACCTTCTTCGAGTGTATACATATGTGTAATAGATCATGGTGTCACATCTTGTATTTTCTTATCTTTCATTTCAAACTGAAAAGAACTCCACTGATGTTCAGTAGATGTTCGTTGCTCCGCCCCCCAGGGGCAGGACTGGTCATGAAAGTGGGCGGAGCAAGAGAGAAGTCCACCTGCCTCACCTGAATAGTCACCTTTCAATGATATGTTGGATCTGTATTGGTGGCTTTTTCACCAAACGTGAGGCAGACACCCAAGAGAGCGGGGCACTGGCCAAAGATCTGGACTGTCCAGTTAATACTGGGACTGTTGAGAGGTATACATTTTAGTGGCCAAGAGAAAGACTCAATCGTTCTGCTAGGGAACTTCATGAATGAAGACCCTACAGAAAGGCCCACTCCAAAACCGACACTCATCCAATTCCGATCTTCATTTTTCCATCTTTAAAACAGAAGAATTATTATCTATAGCAGAACGTTTGCTTAATAAACTCCACGAGTCTTTCATTATTCCTACATAGAAAGGAGGAGATATGAAAGAAAGCAAACTGATTTCAGAAGATGAAATGTCATTCTTTAATGATATGTTACAGCAGTGATCATTATAGATAGATCTTTATTTTACTGAGATGGTGGTAGATACATGGAAAAGCTTCCCAGCAGAAAAGGTAGAAGCTAATACAATGAGGGGTTTGAAACAGCCATGGGATAGGATTATGGCTCCTGAATTTAAGACGAGACCAACGGGGTCAAATGGGTCTGATCTGACAACAAATTCTGTTTCTAGATGTTGAGAGACGCAAAATCACAAACCTTTGTATGTTGAGCTGCTCGAGCACGCCAGATTCACACAGATAAATATTATCAAAATGGCTTTTTACTAATTGGTTCTAATTATTTTTTTTTTATAATTCTGGTGGAATATGGTGATGAGAGTACTTTTAAAATGTTGCACCAGAATTTTTCTTTTATAACCATGATATTGTCATTCCCTTTTCCGCAGGGCCGGCCAGTCATCCTATTTGGCCAGTCATAATGATTGGCTATAATACACCCTGTATAATATATGGAATATATATAATCAGGGCCGGACTGGCCCACCGGGGATACCGGGAAATTTCCCGGTGGGCTGGAAGATCCGGTGGCTGGGCGGCCGGCAGACTAACCATGAAGACAGCCGCTGAGCGGCTGCACATGGCATTAAAGGCCTCCCTCGGAGCCAGGGGCGGGCTGGGCAGGGGGGCAATTGCCCCCCAGGCTGCCCGAAATCTAATCAAAGCGGCCGCTGGGTGCTGATGCGGCCGGCCTGCATCAGCACCCAGCAGCCGTGTGCCATGGCCGTCTAGTGATGGGAGCAGTGTGAGGGGTGAAAGCTCCGCCCCCTCGCACGGACCTTTCACCCCTCACGCAGCTCCCATCACTATGCAGCCATCAGACTGCTGGGAAGGTAATCTAACCGGCCGGTGCGTGCTGATGCCGCCGGCCGGCTCTACTTTAATGCTTTTTTTTTTTACTTTATATGGCAAGCCGATCCAGCTTACCAGCACGCACCGGCCGGTTAGATTACCTTCCCAGCAGTCTGATGGCTGCATAGTGATGGGAGCAGCCTGAGGGGTGGAAGCTCCGCCCCCTCGCACTCAGACTGCTGCAGCACCGGATGTCAGGTCAGTGGCATCCTGTCAGCATAGAGAAGAACCAGGAAGTCAAGAGAAGTAGAAGGTGAGTAAACCAATGTATTTTTTGTACTGTATAATGTTTTTTTGTATTTTTTAAAAACAAAAAAAATCGGCATGTGTGTGTATGTAAGTGTGTCCCCTCTATGCCACTCTGGCTCCAGAAATGCCTTATACCCCCCTATATGCCACTCTGTCCTATGATATGCCTTTTAACCCCCTATATGCCAGAGTTGCATACAGGGGTAAAAGGCATTTCTGGATGCAGAGTGACATATAGGGGGTCAAAAGGCATATCTGGAGGCAGAGTGGCATAAAGGGGGTTAAAAGGTATATCATGGGGCAGAGGAGCATATATGAGGGCATAATGCTTTTCTGGAGGCAGAGTGCCCCATGATATGCCTTTTAACCCCCTTCATGCCACTCTGCCTCCAGAAATGCCTTATACCCCCCTATATGCCACTCTGTCCCATGATATGCCTTTTAACCCCCTATATGGCAGTGACATATAGGGGGTTAGAAGGCATATCATGGGACAGAGTGGCATATATTATTTTTATTTAATATGGCAAGCTGGATCGGCTTGCCATATAAAGTAAACAAAAATGTCCCATGATATGCCTTTTAACTTCCTATATGGCAGAGTGGCATATAGGGGGTTTAAAAGGCATATCATGGGACAGAGTGGCATATAGGGGTATAAGGCATTTCTGGATGCAGAGTGACATATAGGGGGTCAAAAGGCATATCAGGGGGCAGAGGGGCATATAGGAGGGTTGAGGCATATCAGGGAGGCAGAGTGGCAAATAGGGGGGTATAAGGCTTTTCTGGAGGCAGAGTGCCCCATGATATGCCTTTTAACCCCCTTTATGCCACTCTGCCTCCAGAAATGCCTTATACCCCCCCTATATGCCACTCTGTCCTATGATATGCCTTTTAACCCCCTATATGCCATAGTGGCATATTGGGGTATAAGGCATTTCTGGATGCAGAGTGACATATAGGGGGTCAAGGCATATCTGGAGGCAGAGTGGCATAAAGGGGGCATAAGGCTTTTCTATAGGCAGAGTGCCCCATGATATGCCTTTTAACCCCCTGCCACTCTGCCTCCAGAAATGCCTTATACCCCCCTATATGCCACTCTGTCCCATGATATGCCTTTTATCCCCCTATATGGCAGAGTGGCATATAGGGGGTTAGAAGGCATATCATGGGACAGAGTTGCATATAGGGGTATAAGGCATTTCTGGATGCAGAGTGACATATAGGGGGTCAAAAGGCATATCTGGAGGTGGAGTGGCAAAACGGGGGTTAAAAGGCATATCACGGGCAGAGGGGCATATAGGAGGGTTGAGGCATATCAGGGAGGGAGAGTGGCATATGGGGGGCATAAGGCTTTTCTGGAGGCAGAGTGCCCCATGATATGCCTTTTAACCCCCTTTATGCCACTCTGCCTCCAGAAATGCCTTATACCCCCCTATATGCCACTCTGTCCCATGATATGCCTTTTATCCCCTATATGGCAGAGTGGCATATAGGGGGTTAGAAGGCATATCATGGGACAGAGTTGCATATATAGGGGTATAAGGCATTTCTGGATGCAGAGTGACATATAGGGGGTCAAAAGGCATATCTGGAGGTGGAGTGGCAAAAAGGGGGTTAAAAGGCATATCACGGGGCAGAGGGGCATATAGGAGGGTTGAGGCATATCAGGGAGGGAGAGTGGCATATGGGGGGGCATAAGGCTTTTCTGGAGGCAGAGTGCCCCATGATATGCCTTTTAACCCCCTTCATGCCACTCTGCCTCCAGGAATGCCTTATACCCACTATATGCCACTCTGTCCCATGATATGCCTTTTAACCCCCTATATGGCAGAGTGGCATATAGGGGGTTATAAGGCATATCATGGGACAGAGTGGCATATAGGGGTATAAGGCATTTCTGGAGGCAGAGTGGCATATAGGGGGTTAGAAGGCATATCAGGAGGGCAGAGTGGCAAGCCTGGGGGCAGAGGTGCATAACTCGGGGGTAGGTTGTCAAATGAAAGGAAATAAAAACCAAACATGTCTCAATCATAGCTTTTATTAAACATGGAAAAAATAGTCTACATGAATTAATAAAGAAATAAAAGTTTCTTACCAGAATATGGTGAAGAATAATGTGATCAGTGTTTTGTTTCACCGAATAAAATTGAACTCTTTCATCTAAAAATGTTCACAGTAGTAAATGTTTTGATCCCATTATGTGTAATGTATTTAATTTATTAGGGCCTTTTAACACTTTTGCTTTCTGGCATTTTAATACAAATAATGAGATAAAAAGAATGGCACATAGTGTGACTCGGGTATGTATAAGGGGTGCGTGTGGTTATAAGAGCGCGACCGTGAGATAAACTATATGGGGCTGGTCTCCAAATTTTTCCAGGGCTGCTTTTCAGTCCCAGTCCGGCCCTGCCCTTTATCCCCTTTTTGACCCCCCAATTTGCATACACCCTTCACACAGCACTCCCCCACACTCCCATTCCCAAGGGCCTGAACATGAAGTGTGACTACTCCTTCTGTATAAGTCGTCACCACCAGACAATGGCTTTGGTCGCCTAATGCTAACATCTCTCGTTTTCACCTGGTTTGAGAGCAGCATTTCCCTCTTTTATGTCTCGCTTACTAGACAGTTTGTGTGCCAAGTATATTTTAACTACTATATCACAGCTGTCATTTGTTTCAGATAACGAACCCAAACTGCCACAGCTGCTTTTAGAGATTTACCATCCAAGCTGACGAGCACAAAACCATACTTTTACAGTGCTTTTTGGGTGAACTAACAGTTATGTATGGAGCCCCAGCAGATATTTTAATAGCAGGACAGGGAAAACTAACAATAACATTAAAATTCACCTTGTAAAAAACTTAACACAGACATGCATACAATGGAAACCTCTTTATAGCGTGTTGTAGTGCAGCATATCGACTATGATGTCTTCACCTGGTGCTCCGCACAACAGGACGTGTAGTGGGTGAGATGGTAAATCGGCTGAGGAAGCCACCCCGAGTCAGGCCTAGAGCGGCAACCCGCACACGCACACCATCGCTCACAGAGGCAGACATGATAAAAGAAAATTGAAAATAAATTCAAACTACATTAACATTATCTTCTTTAAATTGGCTTCTTATTTCAGGGCTCTGTAAAACAAATGGGAGACATTGATTTTACAGCCAAGATTTCTTAATGAAATCAGATAAGTAAATGACTACTTTTAGTCAAAAAGTGAAGAAGTGTTTCTTTGCCTCTTTCCCCAATTTTACATTCTATTGTTCTATACACTATATGTTTACATTATTTACACTATGTGTTTACAGATTAAAAAATAAATAAAAATCAATATATATACACACACCACTGTGTGGGGACATTTAGCCGTTTTAACAGAAAACACAGTAATTTATATTTGTAACATAATTGCAAAGATTTTTCTAATGGTCAATTAGCCTTTTAAACTTAAACATGGATAAACGAATACAACGTGCCATTGGAATACAGGAGTGATAAAAGGGGTCACTGTACGCCTATGAAGATATTCCATTAAAAATCAGCTGTTTCCATCTAAAGTAGTCATTTACAACAAAATTTGCTTTTTTCTAACTATTTTTTTTTTTAAACATTTCCAAATGACCCTAAACTTTTGACTGGTAATTTATGTGTATTAGAGACCCACCTAAAGTGTATCATCTTGTTTTTAGGATCTGTGTGATTATTCTTCCTAATTAAGTTATCTGCCCCATAATGTTAATGGTATTGGCAATTGTAATAGCGCTATGGATTCTAATGGCAATCTATGAATCAATGTAATTTTTATTAAAATAACCCATCTACTGTTATCTGCTAGGAAAGCCATATAACCGCATCCAGTGGTCTTCTTGTATTCTTCTAATTTGTACCAAGATGTATTAGAGGATGAGTGGCAACTACATTATACATCAATTAGGTAGAACAATTATGGAGTAACACAGAACACATCCAGAATATTTTTTTACAAGACTTTTCTTAGATAAAACCATTGGGCTCAGTTCAAAACTAGGCAATTCTTCTGTCCTCGATAGCCGTAAGTGATAACAGAACATTCATAACTTGGTGGTAATACTGTTACATATAATCAGTCCCTGCAGAATACTATGTCCTAAAGACAGATTATTATTCATATATACATAGCTTTTCAAGTTTGGATTATCTATTTCTTTTCAGAACAATGTCAGTCATGGAATATAAAACATATTCAATTAATCAGATCAAGCGATTTCATTACGCTCCAGTTATATTGTAGAAATGGTACAGATAATTAAGTGCACATATGCCTTTGTACAAAGCATGCCCATTTATTACTGTTCCCACTCCCTTCATGGTACATTTAACCATGGAGCAAAGGGTTCTATTCTTCAATCTGAGAAATATTAATGCAAATTTCCATCTTTACGTGTCCCACAGTAGCCACCAAAGGGTTTATTCACTAAAGCAAGTGCACCACAGTTTTAACTCCCTGACTTCTCAATGCATTATGAAGGGCCAAACCTGACAACTCTCTCCTGCAAGAAGGGGACATATATTATTATCCAGAAGGCGTCTAAAAGTAGGAAATATTTGACATAAACATCGTTTTTAACAGACAAACTCCCAGAAATTCAAGATTCAGTGGTTACTAGAGTTCTAGTTTTGGGTCCTCATTCATGGTGGTCTGCTGAAGGGAGCAAGAGGTCCTTGCTTTTGTCTGTCCGGACATCTTTAGCCTTGTCTCCTTACACAGTGCCATCAAGGCTGAGGATGATGCATATTTTGGCACTCATTTTACCCAAACTACATAAACACCCTTACATAAACCACCATGAATGGCAGTGGCATACTTACCTTGAGTGCTGCCCTAGGCCCACCCAGGGCAGAACCCACAGTTGCCACCTGGTCATTGTCCTAAATGCATTATAAGGGGCTGAGCACTTTTAAGACACGGCATGGGGAATATGACATCTTTCAATTCAGTCTATGGAGGCAATGCTGGGCCTCCATATCATAAGTAGGCAGGTTGAGGAGATCAAAGATCTCCTATGTAACCGACCCATTGTGCAGCTGAACATAAGGGGACTTGATCGGCCAAGATCGACCCCCCATAGACCCTAGGTGAGGGAGTAGGGAACATACATTTTGTGTGCTAGTTTATTTCTTGATTTTCTTAGTATTTCCAGTGGATACAACTGCATCGGAGACTAGGTCAGGAGGACAGGAGCAGGTCCATGAATCTAAATGTAAAAAAAAAAAATGCCCACAGGCAAAAATGAACTGCGTCCTTCTCTTGTGAAGAAGGCTGTACCACCTTGCAGCAGAACTACATACTGCTTTTACATTTGTGTATTGTACTACAGAACTTTGCTTCGCTATTTGTCTTTCCTTTGCAGTAATTGTAATGATCTGATAGCACCTACTGCTGCTTTGTAATTAAAATGTAAATTAATAGTAACGATAATAGAAAAATATTCAACATACGGTATGAACCTCGTTTAAAATGCTGCTTACATCATTCTTAAAGAAAACATTGTTTTAAAAGCATTATTTACTTTTTCTGAAAACAAAAATTGTCCTTTTCCAAATATTTTTCATGTTTTTTTGTGCCTTCCCATCTCTATGCTTGCACAAAGATTTAGCAGAGACATCCCAGCACAACCATTCTCCGGAAAAATCAAAAGCCTGCTATATAGAAGAAGTTAAATATTATGAGGTATATTCTTGAAGCCCGATACACCATCTACACTGACTTTACCGGTTATAGCTCCTTAGCATAGGAACAGTGTTGATTAGCAATGCCTTGTGGTGGACTTCAACCACGTGAGCATTCGACATTTTGCATATTTCTAAGCAATTGTTATTCTTATTTTTCACGAATCCCTATCCGAGTAATAAAGAAATTCTCAACAAAGAGAAGTCTGTTCTCCAGCCTCTGCATTTAGACTCGTCATTAAAATATATACACGCCATTTATGGTGTATTTGCATTTTGTGGCCTAATCATATCCCTTGAAATACCTCTTCAATGACTGTCAGTTTCACTTGATTATTTTGCATTTAATTTGCCAGGAGTACAAATCACTGATTTCATTTTCATTGCTAAGTCACATTGATTATGCATTTGATTCTATATGGAATGTCACACATTTCTCTGTTCATCACATCAGTGTTTTCTCTTGTGCTGCTCCTCACTCCAGCATTTAAGATTTCAGGTATTCGCAGAAGGCCCACCTAACATTTTTAGAAAACCCTATGGAATATTACTAAACAGGCATACCAATATTCTATCTTGTTATTAATTATTGATTTATATATCATCATCATATTCCATGGAGCTGTCCAATGGGTAAAGTAATTTATCATATAACAAATTGGATTTTCAAAGACTTTGCACAATTGAGTTTTTGTCCCTCGTTTCTCTTCTGGCTAAGGCTGAAGATGGTCTGTATTTTACCAAAGGTAATCAAACTCTTGATCTCTACTTAATAAAGTGGTGGACATTCTTAGGTTCCACTTGGAGTAAGTCAAGAGTTCGCAAGACATCCATATGTTTCCTCTTTAGTGACCAACTCAAAAACCTTCAAGATAAATTACTTGAGCATATGCTTTTTCCTGGCCACAGTCAAGTAGGCTGCTGAATGAGGAGATTCACTACCCCAAATGGGCTTTTTTTCATCTCAGTCCTTTACTAAAGAAAATCACAAAAGAAACTTGGGGGAAAAAATCATGAGAAGCACTTACATTTTATAACAAGAGCTTTATACACATGGAAGCTACAAAAAGGTAAGGCGTCTGAGCACTTTGACTGGGAAAATTAAAAACACAGAATAACAGTCAGTATCCTACAACAATTGAATTGTAGGATATAATACTTAAAAAGCTATTAAACTGACATTAATAAGATCTAGCTAAATAACACACAAATTGCATTAGTTAGGACGAAAGTGGCTTGTTACAATTTTAGCTCACAGAGGGCATCTGCGGGATTAAAGAGTTTATGTGAGATTGTATGTGCTGGAATTCCGAGTAAAAGGTTAAAAGGGACTTAAAATGAAATTTGGACTAAGGAGTTCTTTAAAAAGTGGGAGATGTTTATTGCCACTCATCCGATTAAAATAAAAATAAATTCACAGGCTGGTATTTACTGCATATGTTACATGGCCATACTCCTATCCACCTGCTGCCTTAGTGATTGGGAACGCGATGGAGTGACTGTGTGATAATGGACAAAGAACGATCAGGGGAACGGGGGTTCTCTTGCTTTGGGTTTTTTAAGGGGTGTTATTGGTGACAGGATTGTGGTATTTTTTCTGTACTACCTGTTCTAATTTTATGGCAATCAATCTTTTATTCTTGTTGGCTTGGCACTTGCTGAATATTTATGCAACTGTTATGGTGATATATATATATATATATATATATATATATATGTGTGTGTTTTGATCTTTCCCATGATATTGTATTTTGTTCTTTTGTTTCCAGAAAATTAGAAATGGGACTTCACAAATTCATAGGACAGATCATATACTATAAATTGACTTCAAGGTGTTAATTAATTTGAGATCATGTTATCTTCACCAAATGCCAACTATGTGTTAAATGTGGGAACATTTTTGGATTGAGTTAGATCTGTTAGCACAATCAATAAGAGAAATAGGAAGGTTGATGTAAGATTGATTATTTTGATATTTTCCATTAGGAGTTAGCTTGTTCTAACATAGCTGAGCTTAATACATAAAGCCTGATAACGCTCCACTCATAAATCCACTCATTGTCATTTTTGGTTGTTTGGCTGAATGCAGTGGTCTAGGTCAGGGGTCTCCAAACTGTGACCCTTTAGCTGTTGCAGGACTACATCTCCCATACTCATTTGCCAGGCTCTGAGCTGAAAGGATATTATCTAAGATGTTGTCCTGCACAGCTGGAGGGCCACCGTTGGGGAGTAATTGATACAAATTTATTTCAGTCTACTGGTGATTGACGTTCTTTATATGTTTATTTATGTATTTATTTTCCAAGTTATTTTCACTTGTAATCCATAATCTATGTTTTGCTCACAAATGTGAAAGGGACACACACAGAAACGTGGTTGGGTTAAAAAGTCATAAAGGAGGACATAATTCAGTTAATTGTGTAACAGCAGAAGGATCAGCGCAGAAATAAAGGTTAGTTGACCGATATCCACATACACATGGAAGCTGCCTAGTAACACCATTTACTCCAGCTCCTGGCAGACAAGATAACAGCAACGTTTTGTGAAAATTTTAGGCAAATCAAAATCTAAATGTAGAATAATGAAACATCTAAACTGCTATTGGTTACAAAATCTGCTACATTCAATGCCATTTAAAAATAGGATTCTCCCATTATTTTGGTTATTCATAATCAAGATCAAATTTCTTGATGTACAAACAGACATGCTGATGTAGACCTGGATTACTGTCTTGCTGCATGACTCTGGAGTTGTGCTTCGTCTTACAGGTGGACAATCTGATGTTCAATGTTCCTTCAGTGAAGTCATGTCGTTCAGGTCCTGATACAGTAAAGTATCCCAAATGCTGTGTTCTGTCATGGACTTTACAATGATTTATAAACTTATTTTTTCAAGTGATTAAGGTATAACGGGTCATTTATATTTCCAGTGCCAACAAATAAAAGTGCCGTGGTTGTTTTTAAAGGCTATCTTTTTGTACGTGTATGCCAGACACAAACACGTGATAAAAGATCACTTTCCCGTAGACAGCAACTTGAAAACTCCATGCAGTTGCTATTCTGTTGAAAGCCTTCAATAAGTTGTTACACGAATTACAAAAGTCAGATCTAAAATTAAGTGACACACGGACTTTATGGACTTTATAGAGTGTTTATAGACCCTACACAGGTCAATTAACCCCTGAAATGCCAAATCAATCACAAGCCATTGATAAAGGAAAGTGTAGAATAACATAAATATAACGTGTGAGTGCAATATTTGCAAAAGGAAATTATATGTGACTAAAGAAACAACTGCAAGATATCTCCTGGACCACATCTCTTACGTGTTACCCTCTTCGGTCCTAATTTAGCCACACTTTATAATTTAAAAGTTTTTGTCTTTCTAACAGATGACTTTGGATTTCCTCTGAAAACACTAGGTTTTTTTCTTTCAATCTCATTTGTTCGCATGCAATATCTAGACATGCTACATTACCACCAAACATGACATTTCTTAAGGGTGATGCCATACAAAACCTGAATATGCATACTAACTTTTTTATGTTGCCATTGATATGTTTAACATGCCAATACTTTGTCTATTAGCACTAATATAACAGACTGCCAATATGTCATAAATTCTGATAATTCTGTTGATCTTTCTCCATGAATAAAATTCCTATAATGTTGTCATTGTTATTAATGTTGTTAAGTGTATGATATGTGTGCACAAGACCTCTGTAGGTGTGCTGTGGTATCTGGCACCAAAACACAGCAGATCCTTTAAGTCTCCATGTATTCATCCTGGTGCCATGTGTTCTCCAGGTAAGCAACGCACATACACAACTGGCCATACAGGTGATTTAAAAGAAACATAATTCATCAGACCAGGTGCCTTCTTCCATTGTTCCGTGGTGCAGTTCTTATGCTCACGTGCCCATTGTAGTCGCTTTTGGCAGTGGACAGAGGACAGCATGGGCTCCCTGACTGGTCTGCAGCTAAGCAGCCCCATACGCAACAGAAGGCGATGCACTGTGTATTCTGACACCTTTCTATCGGTGCTGGCATTCATTTTTTCAGCAATTTGAGCTACAGTATCTCTTCTGTTGGATTTGACCGCTCAAGCCATTCTTCGCCCCCCATATGCATCAATGAGCTTTGCCCGCCCATGACCACTTTTGATAGACACTGACCATGGCAGACCGGGAACACCCCACAAGAGCTGCAGTTTTGGAAATGTTCTGACCCAGTCGCTGAGATCCTCACGCTTGCCCATTTTTCCTGCTTCTAACACATCCTTTTTGAGGAAGAAATGTTCACTTACTGCCTTATATGTCCCACTCACTGACAGGTGCCATGATAAGATTATCAGTGTTATTCACTTCACTCATTATTAGTGGTCAGTGGTCATAATGTTTTGGCTGATTGGTGTGTGTATATTATATTTATATATATAAGATCTCCAAAGCTACCTGGTACTTGATTCTACATCTACTATGAGTATATTGACCTGAATGTTGCTGGATGCAGCAGGAAAAGTAGACCTGCGTGTCAGCATTTAAATGTGACTGCTCTAGGATAAATGCTCTTGTTCTTTCTGTTCTTTTTACATAAATCAAATAATACAGCATGCACAAACACATACATAGTACTGCTGTTTATTCCTAATTTATAGTTGCAAATTGTGTGGGAACTGAAGTCATCTCATCAGACAAGCTCAGGCATTAGAGAATTAGTAAAACCACTATAATTTCTAGAAAGCAAATTGCTCCTGAGTTCCTAAAACTCAGCATGTTTTAAGATCAGGTCCCTGATGGCATAAAAATATAGGTTATATATCTACATGATTATCCTTCTGTTCTGGGCTCCTTTCATTTGATGTTCCTGACAACTATTCTTTCCCTGAAGCCAAGTCACTTTTGATCATAGTACTTAATATTTCAGTAGTCAGTGCTTTTTTTTTACGTAAACAAAAATGTAGGCAGATTTTAATAGTTTGTTTTATTTTACATTTTTTTTACATCTCCCATATGAATTCATAGGGTTTTCTCCTTTACATTTCAATCGGATTTTGTGTTTAAATATTAATGCATAGAGATCCACCATTCTATTTTTATTATGGTTTGTAGAAATATATGCTTTATAACTTGAGAGACTAATTGATTTTATTAATCTTTCCACGGACATATTTTATTGCTCGAGAAACTTAGGCTGAGGTACATGTGAGTTGCTGAAAGAAAAATTTCACCTCATTGCAATACGAAAAGATCTCAAAGGACTCCCTGGCTCAGGGCTGGTACAAATTGTTCCACCCCTTGGCTACACTCCTTTTATCTGTCCACCTTGTGCTCTGCCCATCTGTACCCAAACGCTTTGTTACACTTTGTTACCTTAGCACCTTTTATGCACAAATTAACAGACAGTTTGTCATTGGTAACCAATATTGGATATTGGGTGAATATTTTACAGCCCCCCCAATTAAGCTTTTGGATCAAATAGTTCAAAAAGGGAAATTAGCAGAGGGATATCCCATCGTAACCCAGAGTGATATTGTAGCGCAGAGGGATATCGCATCGCAAGGCAGAGAGATATGACATCATAAAGCAGAGAGATAAACCTACAGGAATGTCAAATTATAACGCAGAGAGATATCACATCATAACGGAGAGAAGTATCACATTATAATGCAGAGGAATAACACAGGGGGATATCATAAGGCAGAAAGCAAATCATTTAGAGGATGCTTTCTCATCAGGATTTCACAATTATTTCAAGGATGCTATTTTGGCAAAACACAACCTTAGTTGCCAGATAGAATTAACAAAATCACAACTGATATGTGCAATTATAAAAAAGAAGGCCCCAGTCATGCTGTACACTGTAAATGTATGGCTTAGTATATGGTGATGGGAGTTATGCTGTATCACAGTCTGTGTCTGGCTCAGCACATAGTGGCGGGAGATATGCTACACGACAGTCTGTGTCTGACTCGGTATATAGCCAGAGTTATGGAGTTATGCTGTTCCATTGTCAATGTCTGGCTCAGTATATCATAATGGGAATTATCCTATAACACCATCAATGTCTGATTCAGTAACTGGCTTATTATATAGTGGTGGGAGTAACGCTGTACCACTGTCTGTGTCTGACTCAGTATATAGTGATGAGAGGTATGCTGTACCACCGTCAATGAATGGCTCACTTTGTAGTGAACATGAATATAACTGTGATGAAGTCATTTATCAATTTGGATAAATAAAGGTTCAAAGCAATTCTATTTACCTTTGCCGAAAAGAGTGAATTTATTTTATTCTTTCTATTTCAATTTTTTTCTACAATTTTGTGCTATAAATAGTCTTGCAATCATGACATTTTTGTAGGTGCTTTCTCATTTTAAAGTGGGGTGTGCCACATAGCAGATCTGCCCTGGGGCACCAAATACTCTAGGTGCTTCCATGTAAAAATGCCTTTGTCTTTGATGAGAGTTAAGATTATTAACTAGACTACCACCCCAAGCTTGACCATATAAGATTGGTGTCCCTAGTAGGAAACTGTCTTTAGTTTCTTTGTTTTCCTTTGTGAAATGTTTTTCCTATATCTTTTATCTGTCACAATCAATCAAACCACTGCAAATACTATGGCATTAAAAAATAGCAATAATATATACTACTGAGACATTACGATAAGTTTCACAAAAAAAGATTTTTCTTTCTAGATGGTTATATGAGCATATAAACAGTGAATTTAATTTCACTCTGACAATCACCAGGCACTGTTTATATTTAACCTATGCAGTCCTAGCCTGTTCGCTGAATGTTTTGTAGAAATATTTTGCTCTGGAATTATTACAAGGTGAGTCTGAAATCTCTTATTAGGGTATTGTGGCTGCAGGATGATGCTAGGTTCTGAAAACTTTAAGTCCTCACTCAATACACGGTTCCTACATGCACACAATGTATATGTAAATGCACAGCTTATAAGAAAACCAAAACATGTTCAGGTACACATATAATATGCACAACTACACATATGAGCTATGATCTAAATTATCAAAAAATATTAATACGATTTGAGTGAGCAGTAGAGCAGGATGTGCTGTCTTGGTAATTTCTATGCTACGTATGTTATTATTTTTAGATTATTATGATTATAAATATTGATATTGTATTAAAAAATAAATTTTAGCTGGGGCATAGCAAATACGTTTTTTTGAGAGAGAAGGAGGTGTTTGGGCACTTTTTAATTTATTTTTTCTTTAGCTTTTATTTCTCCTTTTATCTCCTATGATAAAAATATATTGTCCTTAAAGGACACAAGCTTTATATTTTTACCTTTGCTCCCTTGCAATGCATGGAGGCATTTATTGGAATATTTCTCCGACCCCAGCTGCAAGGTTTACAGGAAACGTGTTTCACCAAACACGTCTCCTGTTTGCCTTTGCACATACACAACCACCCAAACCCTCCACTGACTTGAGCAAGACTTCCATAAAGTAACAAAACACACTGCTTGCATCTGTAGAAAGTGCAGTCCCGACAGTGACTCGATGCTTCCAGATGCCAAAACTGGATAAAAACACAGAGATGGAGGTGCATGGCCTTTAATTTTTATTTACTAACAACTGCATATTAAAACACATACTTTAATATGGAATCTTGACTGATGGGGCTGCATGGGGCATTTCCCTTAAAAAAAGAAATGTATATATTTATGTAGGTACGCTAACAAAAACATATGGTAAACATGCTCTGGTCTTTAGGGCACAAAATGCACTTGGCCATGGAAATGTTAAATAGAGCAAAGCAAGTAGTATTTTGTGGGTCTAGAAAATAATGGTATTTTCTTTGCGCTGAAATAGCTTATGGTGATTAAAGTGTTCACTCTAAAGGAAATGTTCTTAGATTAAAACTAAAACGATCTGGTTTTACATCTGGTGGATACAGTTGCTATTATCCTACAGCCAGTAATACTTATTTTCACCTGGTATTTAAGGGTCACTGCAGTGCACAAGACTTTTATATCTCTTATATCGCCAGCCATTGTACCTGACACTGCATTTTCTTCTGATGTGGAGTGCCTGGATACAGTGGTGTAACTACAGAGGTTGCTTTGGTTGTAACTTTAACGTGCCCATCACTCTAGGGGCCCAGGTCAACCTCTCTGACCACTTGTTCCTGTCTGACCGTGCCAGTTGAAAATTGTTCATAAGGAGCCCTTCTGACATGGACCGGTGCATGCATGAGTGTATGTGAGCATGAAGGTGCATGCATGAGTGTATGTGAGCATGAAGGTGCATGCATAAGTATATGTGAGCATGGATGTCTTTTTATAAGTATGTGTGGGTATGGATGTCTATGTATAAATGTATATGAGCATGAATGTGTAAGTGTTTGTGTGAGAGCATGTATGTGTAAGTGGTCTGAGATGGAGTGTGTGTTAGCCTTAGTGTTGTTAGAGGAAGTCTGTACTTGTTAGTGAGTATGAGTAAGTGTGTGTACTTTGTGTAAATGTGTTTGCATATGTGTGTGCTAGAGTCTATGTTGGAGGGGGTGACGGGCAATGATGGCACAGATCAGCTGTTTAGGGCACACTGACAAGCTGGAGAACAACTGCACAGGCAGGCTGTTTTGGGGTTAGAATGGCACTGATAAGCTGCTTGGTGGCAAAGGCACTCAGGTGCTGTTTGGGACAACTGTGGCATTCACAAGCTTTTTAGGGCAAAGGTGGCACTGTGGGACATGTTGCTTGGTGAAGTTGGGTTCCCTGCCTGGATATAAAATCATACTCATTGCGCAGTAGAGAGGCAGGACCTAGGAATGACTTTCAATATCTTTATCACGTCTAAGCATTTGAACCTCTAGTTTTATATGGCATCTCCTGTTGTATCTGTTTATGTATTTGAATGTTTCTATCATACCCCCTTTCTCATTCATCCTCAGAGCAATACATCAAGAGCTTCTGCTTTCCTGCTGATTTTTTATTATGTAAACCATGCACAGTTTTAGAAACCATTCCTTGGATTCTCTCCAAAGTATCGATCTATCTTTGCTTGCACATTAAGTTTATAGATCTAGAGCGACTCATCCCAGCTCCCCTTAATGAAATGCAGTACTGACACCCGTGCTTTAGTAAATCTAACAATCGCATGATAAATCAGGACGGGCATTTACTGTTAACGCTCAGTGTAATCATAGACAAATGTAGGTCTTTTGTCACTGCGAGTTTGTAAATGAATTTGAATTCTGACAAGTTTAGGCCTGCTATCAATATGTCCTTGTTTTTCAATCAACTACGTCAGATCTGTTTTCCTTCACTGATTGTAATTATCAGACACCACATACCAGCACTTCTTGACATCGCTCTTAAATCACAGCATCTTCATCTTTCTTTGGCACATGCTTTTTTGTCAATGTACCGGTAATTTTGTACTGGTATACCTTATGATACAAAAAAAATGAAGAAAAAAAATATATGTCAGCCTTCATTCATAGCAAACCAGGCGCCACATTTACACTGAGTTCCTAACACATGGGATCAAGGTAAGTATACAATATATATGGCCCTTTAAGGCTCGCTGTAGTTACTAAATAAAATAGTATATAAAAAGTATATAAAGATCTTTCTAGATATAATATAGATTGGAAAATGTTTTTCTATTGTATAAACATGTGCAGAAATGAGGGGACATATAATAGAAGCAATCAAAATTTCTATTTCATAAAGCCTAGAAGAGAAGGTTTTTTAATATATAATCAGGGGGAGTGCTAGAAATACAGAACATGATGTAACATTGGAAGACACTTCAATTGGCAGAATTTTGCGTCTCAATAAAAGCTCTGGTAGTTACTGTATCAACTAAAAGACCCTCGCCTCCAACTTAACATTGTATTCAGCTTTAATACCGTAATTCTTTTGTAGCCCTTTGGTATGTTTAAAAAGTATTATGGTCAATGTTGTGCATGAAAAAAATATACTGTACATCTAGCAGTTTGGAAGCATGAATGGGACCAGTTTCTATTTAATAACATCCAATCTTCTGTTGATACTCTTCAGTTCTAGCTAAATATTCTTTCATTCTTTATGTGGTCTTTTTATCTTATATTATTTCTGATTTGGCTGAACTTTGATAATTCCATCTAGCGCCATGACATTACATTTGAAGACAAATCTATTTTATTAACCTTGTAATGGATAAGTTCATGAACCTTCATTACACAGAAGAGGTAGGCACTCATCAGCATTGATGAAAACAAGCCAGAATAGAAACGCAGAGGTTGAAGGCAAAGTATTGCCAGATCCGTGAGAGTCCTGAGAAGCCAGATGTCCATGTAACTATGGTTGTAGGATGATAAAATAAAGAATACTGGATGAAATGGTTAAATCGGTGTCCAGTAAACAACATGGATATAAAATAAAAAAGCATAAAACTAACATATGGCAAGGTTGAAGTAAGTATCAAGCTATGACTATAAAAAGAATTGTGAGATATAGTCAATTATGAATTCCACATGCAAGACTAGGGGAATTTCAGGTTTTAGAGACATATTGGACAACTGGACATTTTCTTCTCCTGTCCTAGGCTTTCAGCTGTCCTTGTAACTGAATGTACATGTAACAGTACACAAGACAAATGACCAGGATATGTAGGATATTTACCTAACGGCCAGTCTAGGCTTGGTTGGTGTCAATAGAGCTGCTTTATCTCATAAAGCTCCTGGCCCAGATGGATTCTCGT
>VKOC01046806.1:0-13318 GCA_009364415.1 Spea multiplicata | reverse complement strand
GAGAGTGGGAGAGACAGAGTGGGAGAGAGAGCGAGAAAAGCACAAAAATAAGTGAGCTGAACAAAGCGAAACAGAAGGGATAATAGAGAAGAAAGAATGTAAGGCAAATTGCAGACAAAGGTAGATACAGATATAGAGGAACAGCCACATAAGGAATAATAAAAAAAAAGGATGTTACCCACCCTGCTCCTATTCTCTGGAATCCCCTGCCCTATTCTGTCAGACTCCCCCCTACTTATTGTTCCCACCTGTTCAGAGGAGCTTACCATATATTCTTCTAATATCCTCAACCAGCATCCTGAAAACAGTCATCTCTTCTCATCACCTTTGAGATATCTGGCCACTGACTTCTCTATATGCCCTCCCTATAATCCCATCATCCTCAGCCAAAAAGGATCCTCTCTTTCTGTCTCATTTTCCCCTCATCCTCCCAAAAGATTGTAAGCTGTGTAAACTTTAATCGAGTTGCCCTGCATAATGTATAGTTCAATTCGTGAACTAGTACTGTAAAATGTATAGTTCAATAAAATATCTTTTACCCCAACACATTGACCTATACATAGAAACCCAGAACCTGCTCATAGATCAGCCCCATTTGACCCATCAAGTGCCAATTTTTCCTGCTGTAAAGACTCAAACCTTAATCATTTGTTGGTTTTGTCTTAGATTCAGGAGAGGCCATGTGTGAACTAAGTACACCCTTACCTCTCCCATAGAAATTAAGATGCTAAGTAGCAGACTGGTGCTGCTACTAAATTATTCATTGATCATTATCCAGTGTTACCAGCAGTTTGCTGGTCTGGAGCATTCAGGAGCATGTTAACACAATGCCAAGGAGGAAAGGCATCAGCAATGATCTTAGATAAGCAATTCTTGCTGCCCAATAATCTGGGAAGGGTTATAAGACCATTTCCAAACAATTTAAAGTCCATCATTCATGCACCAGGACAATGATCTCAAGCACACCAGCTAATCTACAACAGAATGGCTGAAAAACATAATAATGTGCTGCAATAGCCCAAAGTCCAGACCTCAACCTGATTAAAATGCTGTAGCAGAGAAACCATATATACATAACCCAATCAGAAAAAAGGATAGACTTTGAGAGGCTATAGGTGAAAGAAAGAAAACAAGGATAGAAAAGGAGAAAACAGTTAAGAATGAAAGAAGAACAATGAAAATAATTGAAGAAAGAACAAAGAATAGAAGGAATGAAAGAAGGGACAAACATATCGGAAATAGAAGAAATACTTGACACACAAAAAATCTAAAGAGCAAAGTGAAATAGAAAGAAAGAAAGAAAGAAAGATGGACAGACAAGAAAAAAGACAGGAAAAAAGATGAACAAAAGAGAGAAAAGCAGAGGACAACAAGGAAAGAAATGCAGAAAAGATTGAAAGAAGAAAGTAAAGAGGGAAAAAAAGAGGAGAGAAAAAACTAAAATAAAACAGGAAAATAGAAAGGAAATTAGAGACAGCTACAACCATAAATAGGAGGTAGAAAAACAAAGAACAAAGACAATACGGACTGGCACTCCTAGTAAAGCCAGAAGTAGGGACAGACATAGGACAAGAACAAATAAGGGAGAAAGAAATGAAAGAGAAAAAAGAAAATAAAAAAGGAAAAAAGGGAAAATGACAAGAGATGAAAGGGGGAAAGAATTGACAAAGACAGCTAAATAGAAAGACAAATTAACAAAAAGGAAGAAGAGAATTTAAGAGAGGCAGAATTGGCAGATGACGAGATAAAGGTAGAGACAAATAGAAACAGAAAAAGAATAAAGATGAAGAGACAGAAATTATGAAAAATGTTGGTACAGAATCCCAACAAGAAAAGAGACAGAAATGAAAACAGAGAGAAAAAAAAGACAGAGAAGAACAAAATAAAAAGAGAAGGGAGAGAAAATTGAGGAGGCAGAAAAGTAAATGAAGAAATAGCATAGAAAAAAATACAAAAAAATGAATGAAAAGAAAACAAGAAGGAAGGAATTGCTGAATGAATGAAAAGAAAACAAGAAGGAAGGAATTGCTAGCCATATTAGAGAAAGGGAAAAGAAGGAAAGGAAATACAGACAGAAATATTAAGGAAAGATTTGACAGAAACAGAGAAAGATAAATAGAAAGATAAAGAAAAAAGGAAATCAGAAAGAAACTGAGAGACAAAAATAAAAGAGGTAGGTCAGATTAAGAGAAAGAAAAAAAAAGTAAGGGAACAACAGAAAAAGACTTGAAAACAAAATTAACAAAAAGGGAAAACAGATAAAGATACAAAAAGGTAGAGAACAAAGATAATGTAAAAGAAACAAACGACAGAACAAAAAAGGGCAAAGTAAAGACAAACAGAAAGAAAAAAGAGAATGGAAATTTAAGAAAAAATAAGAGAGAAGGTAGAAAGAAAAATAAATAATTGTCAAATATAAACACAATCATAAAGACAAAGAAAAATGGAAAACAATAAATAATTGCTAGACAAATATATAGACAGAAAGATATAGTACGAGAAAATTACAAAGAACAAGGAGAAAAAGAGGAAGTGTCAGGATTCTATCCTGACGGCAGGATCCTTCAAGTTTTACCTTTTCTTCTGGTTTACCTATTTCGACCACCAGGGGTCACTCCACCTGGTAAATGTCTTGTCTGGCTATGTATATAATCCATGTTCTGTGTACTTATGTTCAGCTGTGTTTGGTTATGCTATATCTATGCCTCCTTCACCTGAAGCCTATGCCATTACCACACCTGACCTAATGACCAGGCCTATATCTGGACTTTCCCCTGTTTGTTAGGTGCCTTTACATTAAGACTGTGATGACCTTACAGTCTGGCTGCGTAATCTGGCTCTTGATAACCTGCATTTACCTGACTAAAGAACCTGGTTCCATTGGAATTAAGATTACCAGACTCAAGTTCCTCAACAACAGAAGCCTGTGTATCTTTATAAGAAGTCTTATTGGAACATCAACTCTGAACCTTACCGGGTCAGGAAAGAGTCTCAGCTCGTGGGTTAACGGTTAATTGCTGGTCTTTATTCACAATGAGAACCAAGTACAAAATTAAAAAAAGGCACAAAGTAGTCCAGAAACCGATGAGTTAATCCAAGGCAGGTAAATTATATCTTTTGTTGCAGACAATTCATAAAGCAAAGCATAAGATAACGAACATGAAAGTTCATAGCGTTAAGTCTATGAGAAAATCCAATTGGAGCTGTTTATGAAAGCAGGTAAGCAGATATACACCGGTGATTACAGTTCTCTTACCCCAGAGTTAATAGATACCTCTAATACCCCAGAGTGAGATATTGGGGCTATAAGGGGTATTGGAATTTGTAGCAGGTATAACTATGACAAGCAGAATCAATGAAGCATGACAGGAAGATAAGAAAAGAGAGAAAGTAAAATGGATTGAGAGAGAGCAATTAAGAAAAAAGAAAGAGGCAAGAAGAAAAGGAAAACCAAAGAGAGAGATGATTGAAAAGATAAATAGGAAGGAAATGGCAGCACAATTAGATATAATCTTAAAAAGGGGTAAGAAGGAGAATAAGAGATATTTGACCGACAGCTATACGAAGAAATAAATTAAAGGAAGGAATAAAGAAATAGAATTGGCAGACAAATTAAAGAGGTAGAGAGAGAAAAAGTAAGACATGAAAAACAAGAGAATGAAGCCTACGGGGGCCAGAATGGACTAGAGTGGGCCCTGACAGAGTGCTGAGCAGGGCTAGGCTAAGGAAGGAATTGTGGATTTTAGGGGAGGAGTTTTGGTAGGAGGATATTTAAGTTTGGTGATCACAGGGGTAAGGATCCATTTTGTTTAACCTTACCTGGTGTTGTTTGTCCCACCCTCCCTCCCCTTATGTGGTTGAGTTTGTGGCGTGGTGTTGCTGCATTAGTCCCAGTCGTGGGCAGTAGCTTGCCAGGTATCCAAGGGGTTAATGTGGTGGTATGATCATTGGTGGTCATAACCGGTGGGAGGTTCCTTGCAAGGAGTGGTGCTTGGAACCTCAGGTCCGGGTTGGGGCATCCTGGTATGTCCCCTCCCAAATTGGTGTGTGGTATGGTGTTGCTGCAATAGTCACAGTCGTGGGCGGTAGCTTGCCAGGTATCCAAGGGGTTAATGTGGTGGTATGATCCTTGGTGGTCATAACCGGTGGGAGGTTCCTTGCAAGGAGTGGTGCTTGGAACCTCAGGTCCGGGTTGGGGCATCCTGGTCCCCTCCCAAAATTGGTGTGTGGTATGGTACCTGGATAACTTGGCAAGCTAGGTTGGTTTTGGTTACGTCATTGTCTCTGGTAACGCATCTATGTTTATTATTTCAGGTTTTACAGGACAATGACTGTTAAATAAAACGGCTGTGGCCTTTTCAAACCCAATCTTGTGTGTTGGTGTTTTATTTAATTAAGCAACTGAGCTGAGCCTGGCCCGTGAGTCGAAGCTACATCTGTCAGGGGTCTGCACATCACTTACAGCCACCCTGTACCAGCATGTACTGGCTGACTTGGCATGATAGGAGTGTGATTGCTAACAGCAATCACAGTTCCATCATGCTTAGGTTCCAGCATTTACTGGTTGCCTGGGTATAAAAGGAGTGTGATTGCTAACAGCAATCACACTCCTATCATGCCAAGTCATATTGTTGAATTTTTTTGTCCAATTGTGGTGTGTTACTTACTTTTAATAAAAGTGTGGTTAACACACCAAAATTAGACAAAAAAAATATTAATTGGGATTGCTGTTAACAATCATAATTATATAACGTTGTTATCAAATTTGGTGTGTAACTTACTTTTATTAAAAGTGTGGGATTTTTAATTTTTTTTAAAGGTGGGTGGTTGTTTTCGATTTTGGCTAAGTGAACCCTGGTTTTGGTCCAGAATTTTCATTTCGGTGTATCCCTAGGATAAATAGAACTATTTAATTTTTACTTATCCTGAATCCTGAATTTGTAGTCACAACACTTTCTAGGCCCAGAAATCAGTGAGAGGAAAAGTAAAGGTTTAGTGTCATTTACTTTATTTTAATCTGCATATCTTATTAAAGGCCATATTTCCTCACAGTGAAAAATGAGTGCGGCCCTCGCAATACAATTCTGATGAAGTGGCCTACTGCAGAAAAAACTTGGACACCCCTGTACTACACATATGTGGTGCAAAATTAATTTTCTTTCTTGTTCCAAGTAGCCCAATGTGCTTCACCCAAAATGTAACATTCCAATTAAATGTGTGGTTGCAATAGGCTGCCTAGAAAGGTAGATGAGGCATCTTTGAAACCTTCAAGGCATGTGTTTTAAATGAATACACAGTTTTATGGAATTAAGTTAGAATATGAGACCTTTGACGTGCATCAAATGAGATGTGAATATAGCAAAATTCCAAGCTCCAAAAATGCATACACTAATTTTGACCTCACAACATACCTAGTCATGTGAGGAATTGCTGTGCTTGGGGTGGGAGAGGGGGGCATTTGCTGAATACAAATCATAAGGTTTTTCCCCTTGAAAATAAATCTTAAGAAATACTGAACTGGTATATAGTCTGTTTGTTAAAATAAATAAATAAAGAGGAGGGTACATATCTGACTAAATTAAAAAATAATAATGGGCGGTTGTCTCATTGATGATTATGGTTGTTACTGATGGGTCCAACAACTTATTTTCTTCTACCCTACCCAATCAGCATTTTGAAGAGGAAGGGACAAGCATTAGATGTGCTTAGCGTTCTCATACAAATTTGCCAGTAGCAGTTATAGAGTGACGAGTGTTGGAGTGTGAGACTGGTGGTCATCTACCATACTGAAAGTATCAATAGTGTGCGAAACATTTGCTGGGGTGGATTGGAGAAGCTGTACTGTATATAGTATTAGTTCATTATAGATATATAAAGGCTGCAAAATATATTTTGTTTTCATTTTTATGTAAATTCATTATGGCTGTATTTTTAAAATTTAAACAATTCTAAAAAAAAAAATTCTAAATTAATTTAGAATAATAATTTAGAATAATAGAATTAATTTGTGTATAATACAAAACAACACATCATTTAAAACGCAACATACCCAACCCCCAGAGAACACAGCTCAAGTCAGTCTGCTCAAATTGGGTTGCTATGCGAGTGGGGTTCTAGTGCTTCTACTCAATGTCATTTCTTACTCTGGGGGATCAGTTCTTTTTATTTTTCAGATATTGGGGAAATTCAGTCCTGTACCAGGGGATGCCCAGACCCAGTACCAGACTACTGCTGCTCCTCTGCCTCCTTTTTTACTGTCTCAGGGGCAGAGATAGCACAAGCAAGCACCCTGTTTCAGGGGCAGAGGGAGGACAGACAGGCAGCCTGTTTCAGGGGCAGAGGGAGGACAGGCAGGCAGCCTGTTTTAGTGGCAGAGGGAGGGCAGACAGGCAGCCTGTTTCAGGGGCATATATGGCTCAAGCAGGCCACCTATTTCAGAGGAAGAGGTGGTACATGCAGGCTACTTCAGGGGCCTACCACATCAGTGTCTGGCTTTGTATATAGTGATAGGGGTTATGCTACACTACAATCAATATCTGGCTCAGTGTATAGTGATGGGGCTTACGCTGTACCACCCTCAATGTCTGGCTCATTATATAGTGATAGGAGTTATGCTCTACTATATCTGTTCAGTAAATGCTATTTGTTAATAATTTAATAACATATTTGTTCAGATTCTCCAGTTGACTAGTTTGTGAAATAATATTCTCACCAACATTATTTTTTTGTGAGTATCTTCTGTGGGGGATTTTTTGCAGGGTCTTAAGGGATTTATGGATGTGTGGGAATGTTCCAGGCAGGCTGGGGTAGAGCTTGATGGGCAGATCAGTTCTGTTTGGTGAGCCATTAGAGGGTGCGCTGGTTCAGCATCCCCCCCTTTAATTCTGGTGGTTGGTCAGGGTAGCTTGGAGGCGGCGGGCCTGGTGGGGGGTTCCACGGCGGCGCTGGCTGCTCCACCTGACGGGGTTGCCGCTGGGAGTGAGTCATCGGCGGTGGTTAATCCGGTGGTTTGGTTGGCTGACGTGGCTCGTGGGGTGGCGTATATGTGCTGGTCGGGCCCGCTGGGCCTACACTTGAAGCAGGGGACTAAGGAGAAATTTTCTCCCTTTTGCAGTTGGAGGAGGCTCCTCTGCCGACGAAGGAAGGGGCGGATATGGAGAAATATCAGTATAGGCATTGTGTTTGCAGTCACATTTTTCTGTGTCCACTAGATGGCGCTTATGAGCATAATTGTCAATTTATTTTATTCCCATAATGCATTGTTACAAGTCACTTACATAAAGGATTGAATGGTCTTGACATTAGAAGTCATAAAGTTATCCATGAGAATCATAAGCCATCTGATTAATCTGATTAAGAAAATTCAAGCTACAAACCCCTCTCTTAGTTCACAAGCAGGCAAAAGTGGTATGTAGGTGTATTTCTGTCTTATTATGAGTTTCCAGTCATGTGTTTTTGATGTAATTGACTGTATGTCTGATTTGTCTTTCATATTTATCTTTATTTAGTTCTACGGTGTTGATGTAAATGTCTTAATTGGAACCTATGTGCATTAAACATCTGTGAGATAAGAACCTCAGCCTTCTCATTGTGACTAAGGGCGGCATAGTAGAACACTTCACTGCATCAGTGAAGGCCTTGAGATGATAAAGCTGCATGCAGAAGACAGCCATCAAGAGATGCCACATGTTTGCTAAGGGAAGTATAACATTGGGAATGATCACAGTTAAATGAAGCAGCCAGTGAGCAAGTAAAGGCTAAACAAGCAAGCACCTTTAAGTTAGTGCAATTAGCAGAAGAACTTGGTAACTGCTACTGAAGTTTAATTGTGCTGGAATTTCATATTTATTCTAAGGACAAGAGTGGACATTTTCTTTCACTGGATGGCTTTATAAGAAGCTATAAAGACTACATTGATAAGTAAATGTACATATGGTATGTTTAGAACAGACTAAATGCTAAACCTTTCTGAGTGTCATATTTGAATATTTTTATTTTTTGCATATATCATTCAAGTGTGTTGACATTTATTGTTATGTTGCATTGCTACCATTGCTTGCACTAGAACGTCTTTACCTTTGAAAAATTGCATTACATAGTACTGAACAGATTTAGCATGTCAAACACAAGTGAAGTTAACCCTGCAGAGACCACTGCACAAGACATTGTCAATACACAGCAGGCTGATACAGATGATCAAGCTGAAGTGGCTGCACAAATGCAACAGCCTCAAGTGAGCACAGGTAATACACAGCTCCCAGACATTAGAAGAAGCCAACGTACACGCATACTCACCGAAAGAGGTAAAGCTCTACAAGACATCAAATTAAATGATCTAAAAAAGGATTTTGAACAGAAATATAGAAGATGGAAATATCACATCAATGGGTTGAAAAGAGCCATTAAGAATAGTGATGAAGCAGAATTGATTATTGAAGTTGTGAACATCATTAATGCCACTCAGTCGGAGGTCGACCATATTTATGATGACATAAGAAGTATCTCAAGCCCTGAACCTGAAATCCGGAGAAAAAATGACACGTGCTACGCAATCACCAGCACTGCAAATGAAAAGGCTCAACGCTTTCTCAATAATGATCTGGAAGACATACCCTGGCCTGATTCAGAGTCAGTTTTTGAAACCACTGTGTCCAGCATGATCTCAACAACCTCCAGTAAGCTAAGATCTGGTTCTAAGATGTCCAGTCAGTCTTCACTGCAGAAGAAACAAGAAGCAGCAGCGGAAGTAGCAGCCACGCAAGAGGTAATTAAAATAATGAATACACAACATCAATATGAGGAGGAAATTAGAAAACTTGAGGCAGAGGATGCAAGGTTAACAGCTGAGAGAGAAGCTCAAGAAAGGGAAATAGAAGCTGAGAATGCAAGAAAAAGAGCTCTATTTGTTTCAGAAAGCAGCAGTATAAAAATTAAGTTGGAAAGGAAGAAGAAAGAAGTGGAACGATTGGAGGAACTAAAAAGGCACAATGCAGCACAAGCAAGGCTACATGTGTATGCTGAAAGTATCAAAAGTGAAGATGAAGAACAGCTTTCGGCTTCTCTTTCTCAACAACCAAAGGAAGGTTATGTTTCTCAACCAAGCTCTCCAAGTTCTCTTCCTCAGCCATTCCTGCTCACCCAAGTAAGGGCTCCTTTGAACCAACCCCTTTATCCCCCTCAAAAGGTTAAATTCACTCAAGATCCTATTTCTCAATCAGCTATATTTACTACCTCTCATGACGCTTCTAATGACCTTGTGAAAGCACTCGCTGAAGCAATTACAGCCAATAGGATTCCAATTCCAGAACCTGCTATTTTCTTTGGAGATCCTCTGAAGTATAATGACTGGAAATTGTCTTTCCAGACATTAATTGACCGCAAGAACTTACCAACCCAAGAAAAGCTTTTCTTTTTACGCAAGTATGTAAGTGGCCCGGCAAAAAGAGCTATTGAAGGACACTTCATGGTTGGAACAGAAACCGCTTATTATGCTGCCTGGGACATACTTGATGACAGATTTGGAAATCCGTTTGTAGTTGGAAAGTCATATCGTGACAAAATACAAGCATGGCATAAGATTGCCACCAAAGACAGCAAAGATCTCCGTGAATTTGTAGATTTCCTGAGCAGTGTTGACTCAGCCATGCCTTATGTTCAAGGTTTACAAGCTTTAAATGACTGCGTTGAAAATCAAAGGATAACAGCAAAACTACCAGAGTGGTTGAGTTCACGTTGGAACAGAGCTGTCACAAAGTTCCAAGATGAACACAAAGCATTCCCCGATTTCAAATACTTTGTTGAATTTCTTAATAAAGAAGCCAGAATTGCATGCAACCCCATCACCTCACTGCAAGCGATAAAGCCAACAGAACAAGAAAGATCCAAGCAAACCGATCAAGATTATTTTAACTCTCAACGCATTCGCAATTCAAGTGCCAAAACATTCACTACTAGTTCCAGGGAGAATACTAGTGTCCTGTGTGCCTTTTGTAAGAAACATGGCCACACTCTTCATAAGTGCCGTAAGATTATGGAAAGACCAGTTGAAGAAAGAGTGAAATTTGTAAAGTCAGAGAACTTATGCTTTGGCTGCCTTAAAACCGGTCATAAGTCCAAAAACTGCACCTCCCGAAGTGTGTGTGATAAATGTGAACGGCGTCACCCAACATGTCTACATCAAGATCGGCAGAATAAAGATCAGGAACAAAGAGTTAAAACCGATCAAGAGCAGTCAAAAATCAATCATGGACCTACAGAAAGAACGGCTGAACTACAGAGGATACAAGAGTCTAAGCAAGTAACGTCCAACAGAGTTATTCAAGAAAGAAGTAACACTCATACCTCATCAATTATTCCAGTATATATCTCAACAATAGCCAAACCAAATAAAGAGATCCTAGTGTACGCTTTACTAGACACCCAGAGTGACACTACCTTCATCTTAAAAGACACAGCTGAAATACTTGATATTAAGAGAGAGCCAGTCAAGCTCAAAATTTCTACAATAACTTCTAAAACAAAGGTTGTATCCAGCAACAAATTGAATGGACTACAAGTAAGAGGCATCAAGTCTGAAATAAGAATCAATCTACCAACAACTTATACCAGGGACTACATACCTGCCAATAGATCGCATATACCCACATGTGACACTGCAAGGAATTGGTCACATCTAGAACATCTTGCAGATGAAATGTCTCCTGAACTTGATTGTGAAGTAGGGTTGTTGATAGGCTACAACTGTCCTCAAGCTTTAATGCCCAGAGATGTTCTCAGCGGTAACGAAGACCAGCCATTTGCACAGAGATCTGTGTTAGGTTGGAGCATTATCGGATATAATAACCCCGACAGTGGCTATGAAGATGAAATTGGTGTGAGTCATAGGATTATTGTGAAGCAAGTTTTACCATCTGTTGACCCAGCTCACAAAATCAAGTCTGAAGTCTACTTTGTGTGTAGGAACAAAGTAAAGGAAATCATCACTTCAGCAGATATACTGAAGGTTTTTGAGTCAGACTTTGTTGAAAGTAATAATGAAGAAGTCTCTATGTCACAAGAAGACCTACAGTTTCTAGCAACGTTAAAAGAGGGTATCAAACAAAATCAAGATGGACACTATGAGATGCCATTACCTTTTAAAGATGAGCGACCAGAATTGCCAAACAACAAGGCTTGTGCAGAACATAACCCAGCTGACCATGCTTTTCGCGGACTAACCGCAAAACAACTTGTCGAATCAAACTGGTTCACTGGACCAAGTTTCCTATGGCAAGAAGAACTCCCTAAAGAAGAAGACATCAAGGTGGGAGAGATTGATGATAGAGATCTGGAGCTTAAAATGACACATGTACATGCAACCAAGACAAGGGAGGAAAGGTCTCTGTTAAATCGCCTACAAAGATTTTCAGATTGGAAAAGGGTAGTGAAAGCCATAGCAAGACTCAAACGTTGTGCAAAGTGTGTAAAAGGTCTGGCAGAAAGATCCAGTGAATCAACAACGCTTGAAGAAAGAAAGGATGCTGAACAATTAATAATTCGTATAGTTCAAGAAGAAGTGTTCAGTGAAGAAATCAAGTCTCTAAAACAAGGGAAGGAAGTCAATTCAAAGCAGTTGAACAAGTTGTATAAACTAAGTCCGTTTGTTGATGACCATGATATCCTAAGGGTGGGAGGAAGATTGACACAAGCGGCTCTCCATCCCCATGTCAAACACCCAGCCATCCTTCCAAAGGGGCATCACGTATCTCGTCTACTCATAAAGCAATTCCATGAAAGGGTGCAGCATCAAGGTCGTGGAATGACCATCAATGAAATCCGCTCCAATGGCATTTGGATCCTCGGATGTAGTAGTGAGGTATCATTTCTTATTTACAAATGCATTAAGTGTAGGAAGTTAAGAAAACGCAGCCAAGAACAAAAAATGGCTGACCTACCACCAGAAAGGATGGAAACCACTCCTCCGTTCACTTACAGTGGTATGGATTGCTTCGGACCGTTTTATGTTAAAGATGTAAGGAAAGAGCTGAAGAGATATGGGCTCCTGTTTACCTGCATGTGTTCGAGAGCTGTCCACCTTGAGGTACTAGATGATCTTAGTACTGATGCTTTCCTTAATGCGCTGCGTTGTTTTATTTCTATACGTGGAAATGTAAGTCAACTCTATAGCGACCAAGGTACCAACTTTATCGGTGCAAAAAGAGAGTTCATGGAACTGATGAAGGGAACAGACCAAGAACGTATGAAAGAGTTAGGCTGTAGTTTTGTCATGAACCCACCTGCTTCCAGTCACATGGGTGGTGTCTGGGAGAGACAGATTAGGACTGTAAGAAGTGTTCTAACATCCATCTTAGACCAATCCGCCAGGAGATTGGACAGTTCATCCTTAAGAACATTTATGTACGAAGCAATGGCGATTGTGAATAGTCGACCATTAACCTCAGAACACATCAATGATCCAGTGGGACCAGAACCATTGACACCGAATCATATTCTAACAATGAAATCCACTATAATTGCACCACCGCCTGGAGAGTTTGTAAGAGAAGATCTCTATCTTCAGAAGAGATGGAAGAGAGTTCCGTTCTTGGCAAATGAGTTTTGGACCAGGTGGAGGAAGGAATATCTGTTGAACTTACAACAAAGAAGTAAATGGAACAAGAGCAAACGAAATGCCAAGCTAAATGACATTGTTTTACTCCAAGATGACTTAGTGCCACGAAATCAGTGGAAGCTAGCCAAAGTGGTAGACGTCTTCCCAGGAACTGACGGCAGGGTCAGAAAACTGAAACTTCTTGTTAGTGACACAACAATAGATAACAAGGGCACACGCACTAGTAAGCCAGTGTATCTAGAAAGACCCATACACAAAACAGTGTTATTACTTGAAGCTGATTAATGGAAGGGTAACGTGATTGTATCTGATTAATGTGTTCAAAATGCGTTTCCTCTAAATGTTCATGTTAAGTTATGAGTTATAATATCAGCTCCTTTAAGAATCACATGTTGTGTGATGGTGGGAGTGTGTTTGCAGTCACAAAGTTTTCTGTGTCCACTAGATGGCGCTTATGAGCATAATTGTCAATGTATTTTATTCCCATAATGCATTGTTACAAGTCACTTACATAAAGGATTGAATGGTCTTGTCATTAGAAGTCATAAAGTTATCCCTGAGAATCATAAGCCATCTGATTAATCTGATTAAGAAAATTCAAGCTACAAACCCCTCTCTTAGTTCACAAGCAGGCAAAAGTGGTATGTAGGTGTATTTCTGTCTTATTATGAGTTTCCAGTCATGTGTTTTTTGATGTAATTGACTGTA